>JANFAE010000179.1:0-197739 GCA_024613145.1 Pisolithus marmoratus
GTATTCGCCGGTGGAAAATTCAAGACGGACAGCAGCAAGGTACAACTATGAAATCGGATAACAGGATCAATGCTGTTGTCGTTTCCAAGGACAGGCGGTGGATTGTGTCCGGAGACCACGGAAAGGCAGTGATCGTCTGGAACGCGGTCACTCATGAAAAAGTTCTCGAGATTACAGAACACAAGGCATCCGTGGGCGCGGTTGATATCTGCAGCGACTCTACTAGAATTGCCTCTGTGGATAGCATCACCGTCCAGATATTCAGCATCACCTCCGGTAACCGACTGCTTCCTCCCCTTCCGCACGGGACCATTTATGGTGTCAAGTTCTCCCCAGACAGCAGCCGAATTGCTACTGCCTCACGCGATTGTGGCTTCCGAGTCTACAACGCCCACAATGGCGATATCTTGTTCGATTCTAGTCTTAAGGGTTCAAGCGGTCCATGGTCGGTCACTCCGTTAGTCTGGTCACTTGATAGCCAGCAACTGTTTGCCGTTGCGACCGGAAAAATCAGTTGTCTCAACGTTTCCAGCTCTTGGTCTTCAGAATGGTCGATCCATAAAGCTCAGTCTCGGGAATCCATAGCATCCAACGGCAGATTCATTGCATGCTCCGCAGGCCCATCGGTTTCGATCTGGGATTGCGTCTCCCACGAGCAGATCGGTACCGTTATCACACACAGTGCAGAGATCAGATGCATTGCTCTGCCACCAAGCGGGAGGTATCTGGCATGTGGGCTCTCAGGCGGGACAATCACAGTTCACGATCTCGGAAATGTCCTTCCTCCCGTGTATTTTTATCCTTGTGTACGTGTACATCTCATATAACTAATAATCATATAACGATTCATTTTGTTGGTAACTCTATGCTGCTCAGCTTCCGCTCGTCCAAGTGAGTGACAAGGCCCTCATATCATGGACACAGGAGAATCCGACGAACACTGAAACGCTCCTGTCAGCGGAGATCACGAGTGCTTCAACTCCTAGCCATTATGCACTAGCAAACCGTGCCCTTATACGAGTGCGTTCGAAACAGGTGGCACTTGCGGTAGCGGACGTCAAGGAGGTGAGTCTGCTTTCACACTATCTCATGCGCATGTTCACTTACAAGCAACTCAAGTCTCTCCAGGTTCAGCCATCGCCTATCGGCTATATCGCGATGGCGGTTGCGCTGCTTGGCCAGGGGGATGGAGCGGGTGCATTACGCACGTTCGACCTTGCCTTTCATGATTGTCAGGTGCACGACATCAGATTTCTCTTACTCCTCAAGGTGTGTGAGGTGATCTAGATCGTCATCACTTCTAACCTACGTTTCACTCAGGCGATCCTTGTATTCGAATCGGGAAATCAACAAGAAGCAATAACGCGCGTAGAAGATCTTGCGACGAGGACAGGCAATGTCAATGACAACGACACCACCTACCTTTATACCCAGGCATGTGGTTCGCGTGATGCAGAGCTGAAAGACTTAAAGCACAATGGCTAATACATTCTACAGGTCCTTGGAGTTATGTACATGAAGAAGGGACATTACGGACGCGGAATGCAATTGATCGAGCGTGCGAAGAACCTAGCCCCAAAGGATATGCATTGTCCTTCCCTACAGACAATCTCGCTTGTGGGTCTTCTGCCGTTACTACCTATTAATCTAACCCTCCGAGAAGATATTTGGGTGGAGTTTTAGTGGACCGGACATCGTTTCCCAGCAACGTCTATGTGAAACCCTCTATACTGAAGAGCGTACAGCCGAAGCGGTAGAGATTCTCCTCAACATCATCAGGACATCAGACACGATTCAGGGCAGCAAGGCCATTGCGGACTGGATTGCAAGTATGCCTTTTCGCTGCTAGTCTGGTTGGCGTGCACTTTAATGATCGTCATCAGACTTCACAAAAAAATGTGCGACGACACTTGAGGATGTTGATGATGAAGCCTTCGAATATGCGGGGCATGACGATGGATTATCACAACATTCTACGGCGTTGTCCAGCAGTCCTTCGAGCCCCGCAGATCTGCTTATCAAGTGGAGCAGAGTTCGAGCGGCAAAAAGGTTGTGGGAGGATGCCCTGCAGTATGCCAACGACGTATGCATGGTGTCCTTCTTGTATCACTCGGTTCCCTACAATTGCTGTATAGGCAGTGAAAGTGGATCCCACCTACCCATGGGGCTATGAAGCCAAGCATATAGCCCTTCATGGAGCGCAGCGGTATGACGAAGCGATCGATGCTTTCAACTCTATGCTGCACGCAATCGAACAGTCTCATGATTCTGCAATCAGGCGTATGTGCCTGTCCTGTGAATCTAATATCCACAAATGACGGTTTCAACAGAACTGCGTAAGAACTACATTTCTCCATCCGAGGCCATTGCAGTTATCGATCCTATCGCTCGCGGGGTTCTCAAGAGTGGACCCCTCGTTGTCATCGATGTCACCACTGGTTGCCTTTGCGACAGTCATGAACGGATGCGTATCTTCAAGGCCGATCCATTATTCAAAGAGCTTGTTTCATCCATGACAAGAAAAGTGAGGAACGAGCGGATCCTACGGATAGTTTCAAGTTTTTTCGGATACGTCATGTTCTCTCATGCATGGCAGGGGAATGAGCCGTCATTCCAGGATGTTAAGGAAGCCAAATCTGTGTGGAACCTTCCTGACACGTCCTTAAATGAAAAGCTGCGCAACTTCTGCAGGGAGACATGCAGACTTGGGCACAATTGGGCATGGTCGGACACGTGTTGTATCGACAAGACCGCGAGCTCCACCCTTAATCAATCTCTCACATCTATGTATAAATGGTATGCGGATTCGGCAGCGACGCTCGTATTCCTTGCTGGTGTAGCACATCCGACCAAGCACGGGGATCTGACGCGTAGTTTTTGGATGACACGAGCATGGACTTTGCAAGAGCTTCTTGCACCGAAAGTCATCTTTTTCTATGACTCCGAGTGGAAACCGTACCTCGCTAACTCTGAAACAAACCACAAGGAATCCCCGGAGATCATGCAAGAAGTAGCAGACGCTATCAAGATTCCCCATGGGTCAATCGCCACGTTCTCGCCAGATGATCTCGGGGTGCGTGTGAAACTTCGTCTCGCTTCAACGCGCAATGCAACGGTTGAGGAGGACGTCGCGTACTCTCTCATTGGCATATTCAAGTCCGATATTAGGCCTTACTACGGTGAAGGAGCCGACGCTCTCGGACATCTCTTGGAGGAGATTGTGGCCCGCCTAGGCGAGGTCACGGTAATTGCTTGGTCAGGGAAGTCATCGTCATACAACAGTTGTCTCCCGGCTTCCATTTCCGTTTATAGTCAAACCCCTTACACACCTCCGTCACTCGAAGGGGAAGCAATGGAAGAATTCATCACGAAATTACGTGACATGTTATCCCGGAAAGCAGCCATTGGTATCTATAATCAGATCCACTCTCTTCCACCGGCCCGTTTTGCGACCCGACGTCTGTATCTTCCATGCATCATTTTCTCTGTCAGAAAACTCGGTATACAGGAACTCCGTGAAGGAAATGAGAAGTTATATCGTGCCAGAGTGTCAGGGCTTGGGAATGTGGGGTTCACCACCACAGACGATCTCCCGCTGAACGGACCACAGAAACTCATCTTCGCGCATCCGTGGATCCGTCATATCCAAGGTCCGAGTAGTGGAACCGCTTGGGGAGGTGACTTGGAGTTTGATACTGACTCTGACTCGGATGTCTATGTCGACGCCGGATCGGATGAAGTGGCGCCGCCTTCACCATTAGACACCGTTCCCGCTCCGCATGTCGATGAATATACTCGGGCACTACAGATGATTGCTCACCTGAGACAACCGTTCAACGCGTTGCTTTTCGAACAGCAGCCGAATGGGGAGTACAAGAGGGTTGCTGCAGAGAACGAGGTCGTCGTGTCAGGATTTAGAACTGACATCACCTCCCTCGGAAAGAACATTCAGGCCAAAGTCTTGGAAATTCTGTGAGGCGTGCGCTGGGTTTGAGCTCACCTGCTGCTTTGTAAAGTTGGTTTGTCTTTCGGCTGTTATTCCTTGTTTTTCTTCCGTGCTGTATTCAATGGGTTGCTAATTACATGGAGGCGGAAACAAAGTCTCTGGACGGGTGGTACTCCGAATAATACCACCTACTTAATACCTGAGGCCGAATTGGAGAGATATTCATACTCGTGTGCCGTAGACAACAACAGCGTCTAGGCTAGCCAGAACGACTTGATGAAGAGTCATACATGTAGGTGCACGAGTGTTCGCAGGTGCACCCTCACCACTCTTCCTTCCGTTACTACTTGTGGTATACACACATACTAGATGGGCCTAAGAACCCCAACAGTACGAACTTTGCTACCTGTGGTAGGGAATAGGAGAGGTATACCCATGGTTATTCAACTCATGCCTGAACCTGAGTACTACCACGGCTGAACCTTCAATAGATTCAGATATCAAGGATACCAGGTATGGTGCCTGGATATGTATCCATAGCAGGTGACAGGTGGAGGTATATTGTGCTATCCATAGAAGGACCTGTAAGTAGGCAGTCAAATCCACTTCAGTCACCCCCTTTGGGGGACCTATTATGTTGACATATTTCTATAGATATTTATATGTAATAGGTGTCAACTTGTTGGGAGCTACAGAGACAGGTGGGGGTTGGGATTCTCCAATGCAGGGGGTGGCCAGGGTCCAAGGGGGACTTTCTCCAGCCTATATAGGGGCCTTGATCCTGCAACCATAGGGCTTTCCCCAGTATAAATGGACCACTGTTCCCTCAGTAGCTCACAGTCTACTGAGGGTAAGCACCTATATATTTCTCAGTACATTACTTACTGACATCCTGTAGTAGCCTACAGGTACAGTATTCTACTGAGTAGCTCACATTCTACTGAGGTAGCCTACAGATATATTTCAAGACCCTGCTGTTGGGATATTAAACTGCCTTTTAGTAGTTCATATTTAGTGCAAAGGTTTGTTGCTTACATAAGCAAAAATGCGTACATACAGTAGAGTAAATTTTCTCCTCTCCTTGGTAGCTTGTTGATACTGAGGATTAATCATCTGACAGGTACATATTAATATACAGTAGCTTGGTGTTACTGGGGATTAATTATCTGACACCTGCTGAGTCCCCCTGCCACATACCTATACTTCTCACACAGGGGTCTCCCCAGAACTGGACAGGTCTTCCCCAGCCAGCCTAGCTGGTAGCCATTTGCCCAGCACTGTCCAGCCATCCCAGACTTTTGTTACTTTCCAGCCTACCCAGACTGTCCAGCCTGGCCAGCAGTCACAAGCCTGTTTACAGTCACCCATAGGATCAAGAAATTAGCTGCAGGGTTGTATGCCATTCTAATCAACTACTACAGAGTACAGTATGAATGCTACATGACCACTGTACTGTAGTGATGTCTAGGACACTCAGGGAGGAAGTATGATGAGTGGCTGGCATGGGATGGTGGATGAACTTTCACTTACCAGTGAACCCCTGTATGGCTATTGAGCCCTCCCATTGTAATCAGGGTGAGTAGATAGGATGTATGGCAAATAGATACTTACCTGTGGCCTGGCTATTCAGCCCATGCCCACCTGGTGTGGTGTTGGCAACAAGGGTGGATGGGGGGAAGTGAACAAGATGTGCATGCAAGCTGCACATGAGCATCTGAAGTTCAACATGGTCACATGACTCAACTCACCCAGAACTTACAAGTCAGTGACTGCACATACATTCTTTGGGGTGTATCTCCCTAATTATTGCACCAAAAATTATGAAACTCTGAGGGTCAAAACTCCTGGATGATACCTACCAATTGATACCATATATAGCAAATTTGAACCTGTATATCTAAAGTTATTACAGTTTTTGTGTCCAAACATGGGAAATACAATATCCAGTTCATGTCAGCATCACAGCTTTTGCTGTTTTGGGCCACTGACCTACTCAATGAGATCTACCAGATGACACCAACTATGTAGTTCCTGCCTTGCTAGTTCCAAAGCTATTTCAATTTTAGCACCCCATCAGGAAAATCATTTTGACAGGTAGCAACCTTCATCAGGTACATAGTGACATATGGCTTCCACATCACTATATAACATCAGGGAGCCATGTCAGTTGATTTTGGTGAAATGAACCCTGTAATTTCCATTGATCAAATTACACAAATCTCAGCAACTACCAGTGTCCCAATTAGGCAAATGGCCCCTAACAAAATTTTTGCAGCCAGCCTCTGTTGGAGTTCAAAAATTAAGTATTATCTAATATAGCAGACACAGCAAAAACCAAAATTGTAGCCTGCATTGTGGGGATCATGGGAGTATGCTTGCTTAAGTGAGATCTTTGTTTTTGAATGAGATATTAACAAGATACTAAAATTTTCATGAGTCTTGTATTTTTTTTGCACAGCCACACTGAAACCAAAGTTGTAGCCCAGGTCGAGAGGATCATGGGACTATGCTTACATCAGCAACATCTGTATTTTTGACTGAGATATTAATGAAATACTAAAATTTTTGAGAGTCTTTACTTTTTTTGCACAGCCACTCCACCTGCCAGTATGCTGATGTAATCAAAAAAGCGGACTACATACCCTGGGTTTTTGCTTCACCACACCTGTTTGTTGGGTTGTATGATATTCTACTTCATTCCAATGTAATGTGGGCATGATATTTGTTATATCTGTACATAATTTTGTCCCAATTTAGTGTGTAACATGGCTGTACATAAAAATAGGGGTAAAATGTGAATTATCATTAGGGAGCCAGATTGTTACCAGGACCAGTCTGGACTGCCACAAACCATTGGGTACCAACTAGATACTTCACTGATGATGTTCCCAATTGTGCAGTTCTCAACATATCAAAATGAAAATTTTATCCCAGCTTTCCCTAGTATATATCTACAACATATATCAAGCACAGAGTATCAGGATCAGCCAATCCAGAGATATGATTAGATCTCCTCCTCCCCAATGGATGTGCTGGGGAATTAGATCCACCCTCCTGCTGGGATTTCTGGTGCATGGGGATGATGGAGGGCACATAGAACAATATCTGTGCAAAAGGATTTGGCATGTTTACATGCAGGATGTGGTCAGACACTGTATATATGGAATGTTATTGATGTGGCTCCCAGTGGTCTCCTTCCAAGATGATAATTAATTTAACACCTGGGGAAGGTGACTAGGCATATTGTCTACCAATGAATCAAGTTTCAGCCTGATCCAATAAGTATTGAAGGGGCAGGAAGCAAGCTGAGGTTTTTGGAGTGTGGGAAAGTGGGTGAAGATTTAAGAGACTTGTAATAACACACCACAGAATGGCTCTGCAGCTAAGATAGTTTGTAGAATGTATGTAGGAGCACTCCTGAATCAACTCCAGACAAACTTTTACCATAATATGATAGCTATACATCCACAAAAGTGGAAACTAGTTGATGTGCATTGCATGTGCAATAAACTGCAAAGACTGCACAAGATCTGTAGGAGAATAATCCCAAACACACTGGGCTGGTTTGGTGATGCAAAAATGGTTGTGGACAGTGCAGAATCAAAGTAGGAATCCAGCTATGTACTTATTTTTTCAATCACTCCATTGTGTGGTGTGGTATTACAAGTTATTGACATGCTTTCCAAGTCTCCTAAAACTTTGCCCACTTTCCCATGCTCCAAAAACCTCAGCTTGCTTCCTGCTCCTTCAGTACTTATTGGATGTGGCTGAAACTTGGTAGATTGGTAGACAATATGCCTAGTCACCTTTCCCAGGTGTTAAATTAATTATCATCTTGGAAGGAGGCCACTGGTGGCCACATTAATAAAATTCCATAAATACAGTGTCTGACCACATCCTGCTAGTAAACCTGCCAGATCCTTTTGCAGGGACATTGTACTATGTACCCTTCATCATCCACATGCACCAGAAATTCCAGCAGGAGGGATAATTTAATTCCCCAGCACATACATTGGGGAGGAGGAGATCTGATCATATCTCTGGATTGGCTGATCCTGACAATCTGTGACTGATATATGTTGTAGATATTTACTAGGGCAAGCTGGGGTTAAATTTTCATTGTGATATGTCCAGAAGTGCACAATTGGGAACATAATTCGCATTTTTACCCCTATTCATATGTACAGCCATGTTGGGCACTGAATTGGAACAAAATTATGTACAGATATAACAAATATCATGCCCACATTACATTGGAATGAATTAGAATATCATACAACCCAGGGAACAAGTGTGGTGAAGCAGGAAACCAGGGTATGTAGTCCGCTTTTTGGATTACATAAGCAATTGGTTGTGGTAATGGACTAAGTGCCCACAATTCTAATAAGCCAAATAGTGTAGTGGTTACAATGGTAGTGATTACCAATGAGATCTTGGGTTCAATCCCAGCATTGGTCACATTTTCATTGGCACCTGCCGGACTGTGGCAGTGCAATTTCCCACCCCAGGTGGCAGTGCAATTCCCACCCCTATGTGGCTGTGCTAGTTTTGTTTAATTTGCCAATCCAAAAATAAACCTTCCCATAGCCTGCTGACTCAACTTTTTCCCAGTGTGGCTGTGCTCCACAGCCACCTGCCAATATTCAAACTCTGACACCAGCTCAGCTCTGACAAAGCATTAGATAAGCACCCTCAAGTCAGATATGGTAGTTGCTGAGATTCATGTAACTCCATTGATGGCAGTTGCCATCTCATTTTGTCAAAATCTACTGACTCTGGTGGAGGGTGCAGGGGAAACCCTGCTACTTCCACTGAATGTAATACTCAAGTTGAAACTGGCCCCATCCCCAAAACTGTGCCTCCTGCAGTAGACCTGCATGAGGTGACTGCACCCCATGATGAGACTCCAGAGGATCAACCTTGTCAGAAATGCCAACTGCTGACCAACCATCTCAGGGAGCTACTACCATGTTCCCAGTTGACCAGAGGGAATGCCCTCACCAGGTGTTTGTTCTGCTGAATGGCAGGAAATACCTGCACATTAGAGTTCAGCAGAACATAGGATCAGTTCAAGGCACCTCACTGTTATGAGGTTGAACAGTCTATCACAGCTGGATATGCCCCATCTCTGGTTGGTGCAATCCCCCCTGGCATAGTGTGCCTGCTCAACTCAGCTGATGAGATAGATGACCTCTCTGCTTGCACCTCCAGTGAGATGGATGAAAACCATGCCCCCAATGTCAGGGTGGCACAATGATTCATCACCTGGCTGAATTGGTACCTGGCCAACATAGACAAGTGCATGGGAAGGAAACCTGCAAAAAACCCTGTTGCTGCCTATGCTCTCTCACAGTGGCACCCTCCTGCTTGGCTGGCAGCTAAGGGTAAGTCCAAACATGAGAGCAACAAGTCCTCTAATATAGGACTTGTCTATGTTCTTCCCCCAACCTATGAGCAACCATTGGCCAGGTCTGCAATGGCTCACAAGGAACACACAGTTAGTGTTGCCATGGCTTGGCAGCTTGGCTGGTTATAGCCAAAGCTCACTTCCAGCTTCTACCAGCTGCCCTTAGTGAACTTACAGGGCAAAAGTGACCTTTTGTCTGGCTTAGCAGTCACTAGCCAGTTGGCTCAAAGCCTGTTTTTGTACTTATAATTACCAATTGTAATTTGTAACATTGTTAATAATAATAATTTATCATTTATTGCAAGGTGTTAGAGTCCTCTCTCTGCAGTGTGTGCCCTGACCATCCTACACCACTGAACAGACTGGTGCACAATCTCAACAAGGACCCTACTCTTTAGTGCCTCCACCACCCCCAGTTAATTTGTGTCCAGTCTTTGACAATCACTTTTGACTTTCTATGTGCAATGAAGCAAGCAGACTCCAGCCTCTTCAGGCTGCAGTGGCTCCCAATCCCACAGTCCATCCTACTACACCTCAGCATACACTGATGTCCCTTCCTACTCAGCCCACCTTTCCAGGCATGGCCAATACCCCCATGAAGGCTAGTCCAGTCAGCATGCTTCGCTTTTCAACACTCTTGTGCCTTTGCCACACCACAATACATATGCTGGGTGACAAGATAAAGGGGTATCTTGTTGGGCCAATGCCTGTGCATGTGTTCTTGGATGAGTTTCTACCTAAGAATGAGCTACCTGGATACTCAAATATCAACTTCACTTCTGATGCATTCCAGCACACTCTCAAAGTAATGTTGGAATTAGATGCCTATCAACCATTTGTAAGTTCATGTGCTAGAATTCTGTGTAATATATGTACTGATATGGTATCACATGTGCTGACAAATCCAAGAGATGCAGCCATTCACTCCTAACTTATGACTGGTCAACTCACATGCTGAACCAGATACCAAGAATTGTAGCACATTTTCCTATTGGGTCAAACCCAATCTTTCCATTTATTCCAATGATTATTCCACTGGGTGCAATTGCTCCAAGATTGAAATCTGTGTTGAGTTCAAGTGGGATGCATCTTTGGACACTTTCAATGATCCATTCATTGAAGAACAGTTGGATTTCCCCAGCTTTGTTTGCCCCAGTAAATCAGCAAAGGACACCCTGGGCCAAATCACAGCTTATGTTTCCACACAACTTGGCTCTCAGTATTGTACTCACACTTTTTCTGTCCTCATCATTTGGGATACTGCATGTATCATGAGGTGGGATCAGGAGGGTGTCATTGTGACATCCCCCATCAGCTCCCCCAGAGTTGCATGGCATTGACACCACTGTCACTGAGGCTTCTGCAACTGAGGCTTGCAAGGCTAAGTCTGAAATTTCAGGTGGCTGTTGGGCAAATTTCATTCACAGCCAACATATGGTCTGACTCATTGCATTGTCCTTACTTGGGTATGACTGCCCACTGGATCAAGCAAAACCTGAGTAGGTGCCTAACTTTGGAGGTGAGTCTGATTGCTTTCCATTGGTTAATGGGCTGCCATGATGGCAAAGCCCTGGCAAAGGTTGCTCTCGATATGCTTGATTGCAGCAATGCAACTATAAAAGTAAGCTGAATGCTTATCAATCAGATTCATCCCAGTATGCTGAGATTGTTGAATTGAACAGGTTGGTCATTGGACTCTAGATAATGCTGAGAACAATGACACTTTCATGGATGAACTTGGGAAACTACTTAAACAATGCAACATTACATTCAACCATAAAGACTGATGTATTCATTGCTTCCCTCACATCATAAACATCTGTACTGGACATGTAGTTAAGAGGATCACTGATGCTGATCTTGCAGAACTTGCTGGTACATGGGCATTGGCCCTTCCTCAGGATTTGAATGACAGGCAGACATACCAAGAAGCCTTGGCTCATGATCTGGTTGCTCTTGGCCATGCTGTCATTACATCGCTTTGTGCATCCAGCCAGTGCCAGGATGTGTTTGAAGACTATATCAGGGAAGGTAATGAAAAAGGATATTGGGAAGCCTGAGACATGGACAGTAATGTGACTGGAACATGCAAGGTCACCATCCTTCAACTAATCTGAGATGTCAAAACACAGTGGGACTCCATTTATCTTATGATTCAGTGGTTACAGCTTCTTGAGCAGGTAAGGAGCCTTGTATAACTTACTAATTGATAGTTACTTATGCCATGTCATAGCCAATCAATGCTTTTTTTGACCATCCAAACAATAGAGACCTAATGAAATACAAGCTTTCACAGATGGAGTGGAATGTCCTATGAGATTTTGAAGCAATCCTTGATGTCTGTGTGCTATTTTCAATTGCTTGATGTGGCAACTCATCAACTTAACTTCTGCCATCATTTCAAGGTCCCTCATTGTGCAATTCAAGTACTATCACATGAAAAACTTCCAACCATCTGTAATTACCTCAAAGCTTTCAAGAGATTCTATGTCGACTGGGAAAAGATGGGAAAAAATGCAAGCAATGCATGTCTCACTCCCTATATACAAGAAGGTTTGAACTGGGCCAACAAGTATTACACTTGGATGGGTGATATGAAAGCATACCTTATAGCCATGAGTACATGTGCTTTCTACTCACTTTTATTCATGGGTCTTCAGCTTCCATTACTCACATAATCATTGAATCATTAGTTTTGAATCCAAATGAACACCTCAAGTGGATTCACAAACACTGGAACCCAACCAATACAGAAGAGATGCTGTAGGGAGAGTATCCCCCCTACCAGGATATTTTGTTTATTTCATTGTTCTTACTTACTGGTTTGTTTTTTTGTATAACTTTCTCTTATCTTTTACTTAGTATTTGCACACATTGTGGCTTATGTAAGCCTGTGCAAGCACTTAGAAGTGTATGGTACATACTTAAAAAAATAACAGATGCTCTACCACAGATGAGAAGCTGGAAATAAAGACAAACAAGACTCAGAATTTTATTTCTCCATCCCCTGATGCTCTATAGACATTATCTTGAGTTTCCATTTGGACTTTTAGGGCATGTTTTCTAGTCTTTTCCACTGCTCTTTGACTCTCTACCAGGCAACTCAAGCCTCCTGGGTTGAATTCACCACTCTCTCCCCACTAGGAGACCTCTACTAACCCCCAGGGTCTCTACTTCTCATCTCTACAATGCTCAGGGTCATTCATGACACAGTAGGTCACTCATCCTTTGTCTGGCCACCACTTATAGTATCAAATGCCACAGATGACTGAATATCACAACTGATCACTGATGGAGCACCATGATCAGGGAGAGAGCACTCGTTGTGCATCACTAAAGAAACAGCAAACCCTCTGACAGGCTTATGGGCTTGTTGACAATGACAATGACAATGAAGACAATTCTTTCACTGATGGGGGCTTTGGCAGATCTGTTGAAGAAGAACTATCATTGTATCTAAATATGAAGCTTTCCCATGGTGTTGGAACAGATAGTCTGAAGTTCTGGGAGGTAAGCATGTACAGTTGCTACCTGGCTTGCTATGACTGATGGCTCATGGAATCTACAATTAGATGAATGAGACCATCTATCTGACACTATTCTTGATGGCAATGGACTACCTTCCTATCTGGGGAAGTGCAGTCCCATGTGAGCAGATTTTTTCATCAAGTGCTGAGACCAACATGAAGAAGTGGAGCCATATCAAACCTGTTTTAATGGAAGCCCTACAGATGCAGAAGATTTTCTACAAGAAATCACACCTCAATTTCTCAGCAGGCATACTTGTCGAGGAGAAGGACCTGGAGGAGTCCAGTGAAGACCCCTTGGCTAAGTTATTTTCCAAGAATGTGGAATGTATGGACAAGTCTCTCAATAGACTGTTGTTTTCCTTGGCAGATGGTTCAGATGATGACAAGATTCATGTGGGTCATGTTCAAGACTTAGGCAGAGAATGAGTAGGGTGAACCCTGATTTAGTCAGGTCAGACTTGTCACTGATTCACTGGATCTGGATTGTTGAACATCCAAGTCTTACTCTTGTAACCTTTCAATCTGACTTTGGTAATGCTCATAGCCTACTGGACTTATTGCAGTCTCGTTGTATCAATGTTAATGTCTCTGAATCTTGCAAGTCAGGATGCTGGATGAGCCCATGTGAACTGATAAGTGTCACATGTCAGGGGCATGACTCTGAGGAGACCAGTGACTACTATCTGGCACTATCAGTATTGAAACTTGACACTAATGACAAACTGTGGCCTCATTGCCTCCTCACCTCATGCATACTGATATGTTCAAGGCTATGAGTTTTGAAAGTGACAGATCTGACTTGGTAAGTGACTTCCTGCTCTTCTCTACCACCCAGCCAGTTTGAAGCCATTTGAACTCGACCTGAAATCTAACCACATCTTACTATCAGTCTAACAAATCCTGTCCTATGCCATGTGGAAGTCCCTCACTGTGAATCAATGGCAAGTACAAACTGGCAAATAAAATTGGAGGCAGCTCTCAGGGAAAGTGGCCATTAAGTTAAATTCCTTACTTCGCTAATAGATGCCCTAAGGTGACATTTTTTGTGCATGGAACATACTCACTGGGACAGAGGTTGCAGTAAAACTTCAACACTCTGAGTTTGGCAGAGCACTTGAGCATGAATGCAACATTTATGAATCCCTTGCAGATGGCCCTGGAATTCCATGGTTGTACTGGTTTGGTACAGATTATGGCTTTCATGCCATGGTTGTGAAGCATTTAGGCTCATCACTGCAAGATCTTGTCTCTTGGGGAAATCATAAATCAACATTGACATCGTTGCTGGTATTGGCTTGCAGATGGTAGGTCCAGACTCCAGAGCGCTGAATCATTTAGTTGACACTTGATTTGCCTGATTGAACTACTGCAGATAACTTGCCTTGAATTCATGCATGCACATGTTTTATCCACCATGACATTAAGCTGTCAAACTTCCTTACTGGAGTTGATGTGAATGATACAAGTTCTATCACAATTTACTTGATTGACTTCAGGCATGCACACACCTATAGGGATCACAAGACTTGTTGTCATGTCCATTTTTGAGAACATGTGCCTTTCATAGGCACCAAACCCTTTGCTTCTGTAAATGCACATTCCAGCATAGAGCTTTCATGCCATGATGACATCAAATCGCTCACTTACATGCTCATCTACTTGTTGAATGGTTCACTCCCTTGGGATCACAGTGTGGACTCATGTGAGATCCTCCAAGTGAAACTTGACTTCACTCGATTAACATATGATATCCCCACACCATTTCTCTTGTTCCTTGAGCATGCCCAAGCATTATCATTCAGTGCCACACCTGACTATGAGTTGTTGTGGAGTCTCCTGAAACAGTGCTTGGACTATATGTTTTAGTTTCTTGGACCTGCTGGTTGTATCACTGCTTGTAGCACTTGTTGATGTTAAATTATGGTAACTGTTTGTAAAACTGGCTCAAAGCCAACTAGTGAGCTGAGCCAGTCTGTTAGCATGGCTTTATTCAGCTTGACTCAGCAACATGAATGGTTTTACTGGTTTTGGTAAGCTGGGCTGTGGTTTGCCAAGCCACAGCAACACTACACACAGTCACTCATGAGCCTGTCCCTACCATTCAGGTGGAAAGATCCCCACCTGTGCCTGTAGCCCCACTTGTCTTGTGCCCACCACAGGTCACAACTCCTACTGCCATGGCTATCCTGCCAATATTTGATCATTGAACCCCCAAATGGTTGAGCCAGCAGGACAAGCTGTCCAAAGCTGCACTGGCATGGGGAAACTCCCAACAGAGATGGAGGGAGTATATACAACACTGCATGGACATGGAGGAGATGTCACAGTTCCCCAGAGTACAGGGCCCAATAAAGGAAATGGTGGAAGACAAGGAAGGTGCTCTGGTTTGCTGAATCAAAGGGTTCATATTGGCAGGCAACCTCACCCCCCAATTCCAATACAATTCCAACCAGAAGGGCTGGTGTTGTAATTTCACCAGATTGTTTGCTGTTGCTGGAAGGTACAGAACCATCATGGAAAACAAGGGTCTGACCATTGTCCTGGGCACCAGGAGTGGCTGGCATGCCCAAAGTGATGTTGCACCCTCCCTGGCAGACATTGCTTGTTATCTTGTGAGGAATGGACTGAGCTTCCAGGAAGCTGATGACCTCCACACATGGGGTGTCAACTTCCTGGTTGACAAGAGTGAGACACTCTACAAGAGCAGCCACCAGACCCATGATCATCTGACAATGGTTGAGTACAAGCATGCCAATGTAGAGGACAGTTTGGCGCTGCACTGCTCCCTCAAGTACAACCACAAGCAGGTGAAGGAACTAGGGCTCTCTGACTTCTGAGGCATTGAGCCCATACCTGCTGATGTTCAAACACTCAGTGGGGTTGGGGTAGTAGGCAGCATTGTAGGCATGCCTGACTCCAACAAGGAACTGGACTTTATCAAACCCTCTGGACCCCATGTGGGGGAACATTCCATGGACATGGATGGGGGTGGGCCTATGCCTATGTGAATTTGAGTTTCCTGTGGTTTTGCTCCTGTACAATCTCACTGACCATTCAACTGGTCATTATATTGCTGTCACTTTTCCACTCACACTTGTGTACTGTACATAAGTGTGAAGTACTCTATTCATTGCTCTTGCTCGACATAGAAGAACCCATATACAGGTTCTTCAGGGGGAGGGTGTAAGGGACACTACTCCCTTTCACTAAGTAATATTTACTACTGCTTGTTGTATATTAGATTAGGTGCTTGGTCAGCAGAGTCAGCAGGTTCCACTGTACAGTTGTTATGTAATCATGAGCACTCATATATAAACAAGCACTTGCTACATAAGTATGATACTTCTGTTTCACCTCACTTTGTATACCCAATATAACACCAGTCATGTTTATATTGGGGTGATTAGTGAATAAGTGAAAGAGAAGATACTTCAACTTTACACTGATATCTCCAACAGTGTCAGCAATCTCTTGAAGTTTCCTAAGGAAGTCTAGGATGGAGCATCCATCTTGGTGGCATGCATCAAATTTATCACACTGCTGCATTCAGAAGTCCACAGGAAACATGTAGTCAAAGAGCTCCTCAAAAAATGTCAAGAGGTTATATTTCTTTTTGAGGTTGAGAACATTTCACTCATAGAATTGGTAAGCACATCCATCAAGGTACTTTCCCACAACTTTGATACTCTTCTTTCAGTCTAGGCAGGCTCATTTTACCCAGTCATGCAACTTGCAACACTATTTCTTAAACAAGCCAACCTGTATTTTGCTGCAGTAAGTAAACAGCAGATCTTCTTTCATGAAAGACTGCTGATATTTCAATTTATTTAATTTAGCATGGTAGTGCTGCTTCTTCTCACATTTATGGGCTGTAGTATTGTCTGAGTTGTTGGTAAGTGTAGACAAGGGTTCTTCATCTAGAAAGTCTGATCCAAATGAGAAATCATCTTCAGAAGATCCTGATGAAGGGCTTGGTGTGATGGGTCATCAATATGGTGGGTTATCATTATGTCTGCATTGTCCCCATTCTGTGTCATCTGAGCTTGAAGAGCTGCTGTTATTGCTAGGGTCCCCATGCATCGCACAAAGTATGGTGCTTTTGCACAGGAATACAGATGATGCTCAGGCAATGTGAGCTTCCTTATTCAGGTTTTCTTTATTCTTCTGGCAGTGCAGCTTTACAATCTTCTCATGATTCAGCAGTTCTGATGGTTTTACAGCTTTGGAACCCAGCTTAACATTAGCAATAGATTCCTCTTGCATCTCATTGAAAACCTTAGTTTCAAGCATGCCTGAGTTGATGACCATGTCTCCCAGGCATTATTTCTGTTTGGCATTGAATCCTGAGGGTCCTGGCCTTATGGATTCACACTTTTTCTGTCATTTTAAGGACTTGATTATGGCCTGTTGCTGGCAGATTACTGCTTCAGCACTGTTGAGCTGCTCAACCAGGCCAGCTTCTTTCAGCTTGGTAATCATACGTTCAGTAGGTTCCAGTGAGGTCAGTGGTTGTGAGCAAATTCAGCCATTGGCAGATGTTGGACCCATGAGGATGGTTCATTCTGGCAGAAGATCTGAAGATAGGTTTCGACCTCCTGGTTTACATGCTCAGTTTCTCCATTGGTCTGAGGGTGATAAGCAGTGGAGAGCCCCAGGGAGTACCTGAGGAGTTTAGCCAGTTCTCTTGCAAATGTGGAGGTGAACTGTGGGCCTTGATCAGATATAACTTTGTCATACAGGCCAAACCTGGAAAAGACTCTTTTGAAAAAGAGGGTCACAATTTCGAGGGCAGAGGCATTTTTCATGGTTGGGATAAGAATTACCCCCTTTGTAAGCCCATGGTCTACCACGACCAGAAGGGAATCATATCCAGAGTTTGTTGGAAGGTTGGTGATAAGATCACAGGAGACCTGCTGGAAGGGTCTCGTTGCAGAGGACGAAATCAGGGTAAGGGGTGGGGTGGTGGGGTGTGTGTTGACTTTATTCTGTTGACACACTGCACATCCTTCGACATACTTACAAACAAACATAGCCATACCAGGCCACCAGTATTCAGTGGACAGCAACTGTCTGGTTTTGAGGACCCCAGGGTGTCTGGTGGTAGGATGATCATGGTGACGAGCCACAATCTGTTGGTGAAAGGTGGGGTTCTCAGGGACATAGGCTCAGCCTTTATAGAAGAGGACCCCTTCTTCAAAGCACCAGTCAGAGAGGTTTGACTTGAAGGGTAGGGGCATGTCCACTCCTTCAATGGCTTGTAGGGCTGTGAGGACCACTGGGTCTTTGGCAGATGACTCTGCGAGTTTCAAAGACAAGGCGGTGTCAATGACATTTACAAACAGAGTTTGGGACAGGAGTGTAACTCCTTTGTTGTTGGTTTCTTCACTAGGGACATGATCAGGGCAGCAAGAGAGTGCATCAGGCACACAGAGTTCCTTTCCTGGTATATGCATGAAGGAGAGGTCGAAATCAGCAAGATCCAAAAGCCAGCATGCCTGGCAGTGATTGAGGTTTCAAGGTTGTCAGAAATAGGTCAGATTCTTGTGGTCAGTGAGAACTCATACAGGGGTGGAGGTCCCTTGGAGGTAGTGTCTCCAGGTTTTAAGGGCATGGATGACCCCTAATAACTCTCTGTCATATATATCATAGTTTCTCTCAGCAGGATTGAACAACTGAAAGATAAATGTGCATGGGTGGCATTGTCCATTCGAGTCTTCTTGCATAAGAACACCTCTGGTGGCATATTTGGAGGTGTCAGTAGAGATCGCAAATGGTTTTGAGGGGTCAGGCATGAGTAAGACTGGCTCTTTCACAAAAACTTTCTTCAAGGTTTGGAAAGCAGTCTTGGCCCTTTTCAACCAGTCCCAAGCTGCATTTTTCTTCATGAGGTTGATAAGGGGTCAGGCGATGTTGGAGTAGTATGGGACAAATCTTTGGTAGAAGTTTGCAAATCCCAGGAAAGAGCAAACATCTTTGACTTTTGTGGGGGTAGGCCAATCTGTGATTCCATGGACTTTGACAGAGTCCATGGCAACAGTGTTCTGTTTGATGATCATTCCAAGGTATTCCACCTCGGAGAGATTGAACTGGCACTTTTCTAATTTTAGTGGCAGTGAAAGTTCTTTCATTCTTTGGAGGACTCATAGAGTTCTTTTTTGGTGTTCTTCCAGATTGTTTGAGAAGATCAGGAGGTCATCCATATAGACAACCAACCATCCCTCGGTGATGAGGTCTCAGAAGGAGTCATTCATGAATCATTGGAAGGTCGCAGGAGAGTTGCATAAACCAAAGAACATTATGGTTGGTTCAAAGAGTCCTTTGTGCATGATAAATGCTGCTTTCCATTGGTCTCCTTCTTTGATCTGGACATTGTTATATCCTGACCTGACATCCATTTTGGTGAAGATGGATGCTCCTTTTAGCTTGTCTACCAGATCAGAGATCAATGGTAATGGGTAGGCATCCTTGACCATATGTTTGTTCAGATATCAATAATCTTGACATGGCCTGAGGCTACCATCTTTCTTTCCTACAAAGAAGGGTGCTGCTTGAGGGGAGTTTGATGGTCTGATCTTTCCCTCTCGGAGGTTTTCCTCTACAAACTTTTCAGCAGCGAGTTGTTCAGATGGAGTGAGAGGATATGCCTTGGCCACTTTTGGCATAGGGTCCTCAACCAGGTTGATTGGATGGTTGTAGGGTCATATGGGGGGAAGGGTACCATTGGAGGGTTTCTCAAATACTGAGGCAAACTTGGCAAACTCTGGGGGAAGGACAGCCTTTGGCTTGTTCTTTTCTTCCTTTTGGGCAAGTTCAGTTGCCAGATTGAGTTTTCTCACCCATTTGTTGTTTGGGGCAATTAAGGCCACAGCCTTTGCAAAATGGTTTATGAACATATAATTGTATGCTCAGGTTGTGAAGGTGTTGGGTTCTTCATGGTCAAGGTAGATGTTGACCCCTTTCCTTTCCTGTGGTTCAAGGAGAGATTCTTCAGGGAATTCTTCAGGTGGGGGAGTAGGGATTCAGAGTGCTGCAATGTTGGTTGACTCATCAATGATCAATGTCCCATTCCGCCAGTTTACAGTGGGATTATTTTTCTGTAACCATGGGATGCCAGGAATGGCATTCGCTGATCTGCAATTCATCACATAGAATTTCTCCTTGTGGGTTATTCCCTGTATGTTGACAAACAGGGTGGTGGTGAATAGAATGTGTCCTGTTTCATTTGGGGATCCATCAGCATTGGTGACCAAAATGGGTCTGGGGAGTCATTCGGTAGGGAGCTTGTTCTTTCAGACAAATGTGCAGTCGATGCACAATATTTCTGCCCCAGAATCAACTAGGGCTGTGGTGTTGACAACTTGTTCTCCAGTGGCTCTCGTGAAGATGGAAATGGGGATTTTCATAACTCTCTCAGGGAGAGACAATACTTTTACAGGAGAGGCCACATATGAGATACATTGTTCAGGGGTTCCAGGTGTCAACTCTGGTTCCCCATTCAAAAACTCTTTCCAAGGAATTTGGTCAACTTGACCAGGGCCACAGAGGCCTCATCTTCATCATTGGTTTCTTCTTTCTTCACCTGCTTAACCTTTTTAGCAGGGGTTTTGTTTTGGCTGGGGCAGTCCCAGGACATGTGTCCCTTTTCTCCACATCCAAAGCATAAGCCATTTTTGAGATGGCAATCTCTTTCTTCTTTAGAGAGTTTGACTGCATCAACGTCCATGGTGTTGGGGTCTCTCTCTTCCTCTCATTGAAATTGGGGTCAAGGGTACATTTTTCCTTTCCCCTTGTTGTCAGTTCTTCCCATGATGGCACAAGCTTTCTGCCATTGGTTTTTGAAGTGCATTGCTTTCTTGTACCATTCTTCAATTTTGGTGGGGACTTTGTCCATCCCATAGATTCAGTGCACAAGGGCAGGTTTAAGCCCAGTAGTGAAGAATTCAATGAGGGTGGCATCTTCTTTAATGCCACTGCAAGCAGCAGCAGTCCTGAATTCTGAGATATATTCTTCAATTGACCCTTTTTGCTTTAGGGTTCTGATCTTGGTGATGGCAGCACCAGCAGTGTCGGCTGGGGTAAATGCTGCCTTGAAATCCTTTTCAAAGTCTCTCATGGTCCCAAAACTGGGATTCTGTTTCTCCAGGGCAGCCTGGTAGAAAGTTGTTGCCCATGCTTGGGCTACCCCCTTCTTCATGTGAGAGAGGGCATATGCAACACATTTATTGTCATTGTCATAGATGTCTTGGTTGATCAAAAGATATGCCTTGACTGAGTATAGCCAAGACATGGCAGTTTCATGGCTGCCATCATATTCAAATGGTGTGCCAATTTTCAGTTCAGTGGGTCTAGCTGGAGTGATGGTAGCTCCACCCTTTGATGATCCTAGGCCAAGGCCACCAGATCCAGATCCTGACATGGTAAATGGGCTTCCAGGTTTAAGGTGAGGTTGAGAGGTGAGGGGATGGGGGGATCCTAAAGAGGATAGTATGTTCTGGAGGGTATTCTGGAGGAAGCTGGTGTCATCCTCAGATGGTGAGGGGTTTGGGTCAGTCGGGGTGTGTGCTTCAATGGCACTATGTTCAGTGTCTGAGCTTGATGACTCAGGTTCAGGTTCATGGGGTTTGAGTGGGCTTGCCCACAATCTGCTCCTTCAAGGGAAAATGGTGTCTCACTAAACAGCAGACAGTCGGGCATGACAGCCAGGATGTAGACTAGAGCTTTTGTTATGCTAAGACCAAAGTCTGTAATGTAGGTTGAGCCCAAGTAGTCTTTCTACAACATGATGGTTGTAACCTTCTGTCTGAAGGATTTATCATAATTCTGAGTGAGAGCTGGGAGGCTCAAGTCCAAAGTTCTGAGAAGCTAGCTGGTAGATTGGGCAGCTCTAGTCTGAGGATCTACTCTAGACTAGAGCGACTATATATAGTACAGAGGAAGAGGCCTCAAGGCGACCTCATGTAGCTAAAGGGATAAAGGCCATTGGCCAGAGTCCTACATGTGTTGAACATGTGTTGAGAGAAGATACTGCTACTGGCTGAGCCAAAGCATGAGTCAAAGGAACAAGAGAGAAATGTATAGAACAAGACAAACAGTAACAAACAGTCAAAAGGAGAAAGAAAGTCTTGTGGCAAGGTGTGAATCATAACATCCCCACTGCTGTCCCTCCACCAGATGAGGCTCTGTTCCAACAACAAGGTAAGATCCCTGATGTGTCATCCTTCTCCCACTGACACTCCCCCACCTAGAGCCAGCAACAGCCCACCCAGAACAGCAACATCTGCAATGACTGGTGGGTAAGCCCCCCCCCTCCCTGGCCCTCCCTCTCTCACCCCCCTCCCATCTAGCTCCTCTAGCACCAACCACCACCACCCCAACCCTCCTTCAAGGTAATTTCCCCCCTCCCCTTCTCCAGTCCAGATGCTGATGCCCATTCACCCTCCCCACTCCCCCATCCATCCCCCCCTCTTACCATCCATCTGATTCATTGATTTATTACCTAGTAGAATTATGTGTATGTATTGTAGATATTGTGCTAAATGAATTTGTTGTCTCCTTCATAAAAAGTGTGAACTAAAAGAAGCAAAAAAAGCAAAAATGGCAAAGTATGGCAAGCTTGGGATGACAACATTGTGGCTCTATTTGGCTATTTATCCTCCTTTTTCACTATATGTGTCTATATGTGTCTATATGTCACTATATTTAAGGGGGGATGGTTGTGGTGCCATAGATCCCATGGTTGTCCCTATGGCATCTTTAGTCATAAATAGTGGAATATAGCAATCTATAGTGATAGAGAGTGAATAATGGCACTGTCAGTTTTTCCTGATGTTGTGCAGCTCATGGCCATGCAGACTAAGATAGATGGTAACTGTAAACACACTGCAATGACTCAGATGCTCAGGATTGGTTGGGCAACTACTGGGAGGTAAGGGTATGTTATCATGTTGTGTCAGCTCTCATCAAGGTGTTGTACAGTGCATCATTAGGCAGAAAGACAGCAATTGCTTCTGAGGATGATTTTGAGGTGGTGCTCGATTAGCTGTTGTATCTTTTATCACATTCCATACCATTGGTCATATCTCATTACCATGTGCAATGTGATGTCTATTGTGCAGTCTATTGCTTCTGTCAATGCTGTACAGCCATTGATCTCAATCAGAAGTGTGCATACATTTGTATGACTGTCAAGCAACTATGATACACTAGTAGAATGACTTAAACTGTACATTACTGTCAAGCTCTGTAATAGTAGGTACCTTTCTGTTAGGTCTGTAACCATATACAGATCTGCATGGCTCTGTACAGAGCAAGGCTGGTTTGCTGATGCACCTTGGCAAAGACTGTATGAAAGCCAGGATGATCATGCCTTCATCACAACAATGGGATTTGATGTAGAAACATTTGGTTACATTCTCACCTCTGGGTTTGCTGCAGCCTGGTATCACACACCAATCCCTTGAGATGATACTGACACTTCTGGTGACCCATGACCCCAGTGCAGGTCACTTGATGCTGCTGGTGCACTTGGTTTCTTCCTGTGAAGTCCTGACAATATGCCTGTGAACAGTCTCACATCTTGGGCCAGCACTTGAGCAACTCCATCAAGGCTGGGATGAGCCAGCTGATGGTGATGGAAGTCTCAGGATTTCAGGAACCTGTGTCAGCTCCCAATGTGCATTACAATAGAGAGCTTCACCTCTGTGCTTGAGAGATGAGATTGTTAGTGGTAAGTTCACATCTGCTTGGGGTATATGTTTCATTGTTGTAGGCAGCAGTTTGTCACATTGATCCAGGATATGGTGAGAACAAGTACTGAGAAACTCTTCGTCCATAGTGGCATCCTGCAGTTCAACCAGAAGATCCTGGTTGACATCCTCCACCCTGAAAAATTTGCCCATTGTAGGAATAGATGTAGTTTTTAGTTTCAGAGGGAGTTCTGTGTTACTGCATACTGTGCATGCATTGAAATGTCCATGGTGGTAAGTTGGGCTGGTAGTACCACTACAGTTGCATTTACATAATGGTCCCATTGTGATGGGATGAGTCTGAGGGTGGCTGTGAATGTAAGACATATCTCAACATATTTCACTATGAAACCTGGACAAATATCATATTTGTGACATTTCAGGGCAGAGCCCTGTGTGATGCCAAGTTAAAATTTTGCACTAAGCATAAAATATCATATCCACTGATATACTTCTACTAGATGTCTTCACCATTCAATATTCTCAATTGTGATTAGATATGTTCCCTATCTAAATGGTCTTAATAAGAAAAATCACACTGGACAATTTGTGGTCACACCCAGTAATGTCCAGTTTTCACTGGGAGCCTTTCAAGCTCCAAACCACAGAGGGAACAAAGATACATGTAGATTAATTTAACCAAGAGACAATGCATAAAAGAATTCCTTGTTCCAGTATTTGTTAAGCCAGAAATCATTTGACAACTCATAGCAAGTATGACATGTTAGACAGGGATTCGCCTCTTTCCCAAAATGTGGAATAATGTGTGCTGGAGAGTGGATATAATGCAATGGAATGACCTTTCCCACTTGGACACTGTTACTCTGGGTTGTGTGTTTTAGTATGTGCATACCAGCAGCAGCATCAGTGGTATTAGACAATGGAGGGAGTGAGACATTGAAGCATTGAATATAAGCGAGGAAAGTCTCACTGCGATGGAGACAGAAAATGAGGTGGAGTTGTGCAACAGTATGCCCTGCATAATGATGTGCATATGGTAAGATATTTTAAAGAGAAATGTACCACTGAGGCCACTTGAGGGCCAATCGCTTTTGTCTGTTTGACTAATGACAGCAAAGTCATATTGACTGCTAGGAAGAGTTGCTGAGGGAGGGGAGGTGACAAGGGTTTGTGGTGATTCCAATGACAATCAGTCATGATAACTGGGTTGCTGAACTCAAACTTTGAATGAAACTGTACCTTCTTGGAGGTGGGATTGAGTACTTCAGCCATTGAATGGTCATTGCAGCAAAAATAGTTAGTAATTGCTGATCATAGGTCAGACAAGCCAAATGTCTCCATGGCTTCATCAATCATGACATGCAGTGATGGCTTGAGAGCCAAACAGAATGCAGTTGCAAATGAGGCAAAGATTCTATGAGGGAGTATGGTATTGGGAATGGCACCACTAGCTAATGCTTCAGCAGACTCAAAGTAGTTGACAGATGTGCAGCTCGAAACATGGTGGTGGGTGGTATGGAGTGGTTTGAAGTCCAGTTCATGTTCATCCTCTTGGTCTTCATCGACTGTGCCCAATTCTCCTTCTCCTTGTTCAGTGGATGCAAGATGTGTGGTGAGGTCAAATCAGAGACATTTTTCACTGTGGTCCAACTGCCAGGCTACCTGTGCATAATAGTCCTGGTTGTTGCCAGCATGTGCAGGCTGTTTAATCTCAGTGACATGTGCATGCTCTGTAACATTGGCAGTCCATTGCATGGCAGCTCCAGAATTGTGGATAGATGGCACAATGTGTTGCAGGAGCTTGAGCTTGGGGATCTCCCAGTGCTGAAGAGGTCCATTAATACCTTGTCTTCCACTGCTAGAAATGATAGCCATCTTGTTATCATGAAATGTTTGCAGCACAGCCTTGACTCTAGCTAAGGTGACATGATCAAAATGAGGCATCTGAGCAAGGTAGTGAAAAGTGAGAAGGGCACTGATGGTCACCAGGAATTTTGGAGGCACAGCACCTGCAATGACCCCAATGATATACCTCTGCATGGCATGATGATCATGACCTGTTACTTGCTTAAGCTTAGATACCCCTTCTCCAAATGAGCAGTACCTGACTGGTGTTTGGATAAGAGAAAAGCAATAGTCAATTTTGGCCAATCCGAGAACATTATTACACCACTGCAGGTCATGGTCCCAGAATAAGCAGTGGAAATGGTGGAGGACCTCCAGCATGAGGAACTTCAAAGGGTTGGAAAGTGGCCAGTCTCACCAGAATGGCTTGTGTACACCACTAAGAGAGTAGTGCTTAGTGGCCTTGAGGAATTCTGTGAAGTCATTTGGATCAGCTTCCATGCACACCCATTCGATATCATCAAGTGTTCTTCATCAGGAAAAACTGACAGTGCAATATTTGTTATAGACTGGAATAGTGCAGCACTATTTGATATATAGTGAACTATAGCACTATTTTAACTATAGATCATGATGTCATAATGAAAGTTGTAGGGCTGGGTCACAGGATCATGCAAATATGCTTACATCACTGATATGCCCAAAAATGGGTGAGAAAATGGCAAAATACAGAAATAAATTGATGTCTCAAAAAAATTAATTTCAAAGATGTCATAATGAAAGTTGTAGTACCTGACAAAAGGACCATGGAGGTATGCTTATGTCATCTCTCTGTGCAAAAATGGTAGAGATATAGACAAAATACAATTAGTGTTGTGTAGTGTCCATTTTTATTACCAAAAGTGTAGTGTGCGCTTTTTTGATTTGTTTGGTTGTGTTTGATTAGATAAGTGTAGTGTAGTGTCCTGAAAGCACAATATTTGTCATATACTGAAATAGTGTGCAATTATTGCATATGTGGTGAACTATAGCAACATTATAACTATATATTGCCAGTTGCTCTAAATGTTTTCCCATGTGCAATGAATAGTTACAAAACATAAGATTTCTTTTATTTCATTGCTGTTACTAGGAAATTATAGTGTAATGTTTGCATTTTTTAATACCAATTAAGGTAGTGTTATGTAGTCTACACTTGTATTACCAAAAAAGTGTAGTGTGTTAAGTGTAGTAGTGTTGTGTAGATTAGTATATAGTGACTAGGAAATGTGTGGGAAATGATTGGTAAGCTAAGACTCGCACTTAGACTTGTTGAAGTGTTGCAGTGGCCACTGGTCATGTGACTGTGAGAAGTTGAAATTTTCACCCATGCTCACACATGCACTCAACCACATTTCCTTTGCCCCACCTCCCACCTCTCTGCACTGCTGTCCCTCCACCAGATAAGGCTCTGTTCCAACAACAAGGTAAGATCCCTGATGAGTCATCCTTCTCCCACTGACACTCCCCCACCTAGAGCCAGCAACAGCCCACCCAGAACAGAAACATCTGCAATGACTGGTAGGTAAGCCCCCCCCCTCCCTGGCCCTCCCTCTCTCATCCCTCCTCCCATCTAGCTCCTCTAGCACCAGCCACCACCACCCCAACCCTCCTTCAAGGTAATTCCCCCCTCCTCTTCTCCAGTCCAGATGCTGATGCCCATTCCCCCTCCCCCCCTCCCCCCTCCCCCTTCCCCCATCCATCCCCCCTTCTTACCATCCATCTCATATTTTGATTTATTACCAAGTAGAAATATGTGTATGTATTGTAGATATTGTGCTAAATGAATTTGTTGTCTCTGTCATAAAAAGTGTGAACTAAAAGAAGCAAAAAAAAGCAAAAATGGCAAAGTATGGCAAGCTTGGGTTGACAACATTGTGGCTTTATTTTGCTATTTATCATCTTTTTTTGCTATATATGTCTATGTGTCTATATATCACTATATTTAAGGGGGGATGGTTGGGGTGCCATAGATGCCATAGTTGTCCCTATAGCATCTTTAGTGATAAATAGTGTAATATAGCAATATATAGTGATAAAGAGTGAATAATGGCACTGTCAGTTTTTCCTGATGTTGTAGCCATGTGTGGGGGGTGGGGGAAAGCATCTCCAAATTCCTTATATATCACAGTCGATACTGGGAAGGCCCTGGGACTAATGCACACCAGTCAACTCTGCTCAGGTGTATCAGCAATATAAGCAACAAGAGGAGTGAAGCAGTAATGCAAGTTCCCAATGGGGTCACTCATCATAACTCCAACCACTGCAGCAATCTTAAGGGGCTTCAGCACAAAATCTAGGCTCTCATGAATGAGCTGGTCAGGCAGCAGGCTGCAAACATGAGTCTTCCCATGGATGAATGATACAACAGGTAAAAGTGTGAGGAGAACATGGCCATGTAGTGACCCCTTACTTCAAATGTCAGCATTGATGTTGGCAAGGCTAAGGAGTAGGGGGTGTGCCATCCTATTCCCAGTCATCACTGAGATGTTAGTCTTGTCAGAAGATAAGACAACCCCAAGAAGTGTTCCACCATTCAGTATCTGATCCTTGGTCAAATCAAAAAGGCATCGAGCTCTGAGCAACCAAAGGCTTACCTGCAAATTCCAAGCATGATCACCTGACAACCAGTCCTCATAGATACAAATTATCCATGCAGACAATGACCACACTCTTCATGGGGTGAAGGAGATGTGGCATGTAAAGAAGGGGTGACTAAGAAGCGACTGAAGGCATTTGAGCAGATCACAATAGTAAATGATGGGTTTGTGCTTAGTTGAAACCTGAGGGAGGAGATCATGCAATTTCCAGTGGGGACTGGATGGTAACATTTCTGCATGAAGGCATAGCTCCTTTGCAGATCAAAAAGAGATGGGAAGTTGCTTGACCTGTGATGAGTTCCATTCAATAAAAAGGAAACAAAGAGGAAGATGGTTAGATGCACCAGTTGCAAAGATAAGAGATCATCAATGGTGGCCATACTTAGCTGTGAATGCAGAAGCCAGGATGCCAATTGCCAATCTGCCCCTGATGTGAACAGATAATATAGATTTTGCTGCTGAAGTGTTGTGTATTGATCATCGAGGAACTGGTCCATGAACATGGTCCCCCCTGGATATATCAAAGGCATGTTTGGGTGACTATCAATAATGGGAATGGAATCTTGATGGTCACTGACCACATGGCTCGTGCTGTCCTCATTTGCTCCAAGTCTGAGTCCATCCAAGGTTGGCCCATAGTCAAAGATGCCCTCTTCAGGGTCTCCAACAGAATCAGGGCCAACTTGATGCCAAAGCTGGGTAGGAGAGTGAACTTCTGTGCCATTCTGAGTGGTGGTGGAAGAATTACAATGGAGATATGATGATGAAAGGTTCACCCATGAACCACATGCATTTGAGGGCTAATTCATATGTTGGAGAACATGCATCTTGCTTGGAAACCTTCTCCCACAGTCGGGGAAGAATGACATCTTTTGCAATCAAGGAAGCTTCCACTTGGCCTTAGGCATGGTGGTGAGGAAAACAGTATTTAGATGGGTTTGAAAAGCTGACTATGCTATGTAGTAGCTGAGGAATTATGTAAGCTTCTGTCTACTTGGTGTATGTTTCAGTATTGCCAAAGTCAGTAGTACAAACACTAAGTACTCTGGCCTCAACTGCTTGCTGTGCCATGCCATTGTATGCATATCTTTTGTAAGTGGTGTTTATATTTTCTGCTCTGTATTTGTGCAACTCTAGGTGTTTTATATGTTGTTGTTCATGACTGGTTTGTGTTGTCTCCCTCTCAATAATGGTATTCAAAGTTGGCTCAGCTTGGGCCTAACCACCAAATTTCAGTGTGAAATTCCAGCTAAGCTCATGGGCCATGAGGCAAAATTCAAGTGGAGTCTTAAATGATGCCTCCTCTTCATCGAGTCTTATGACACTCTGCCTGCATTCAGCTCAAGTCAAAGATCATTATGCTCCCATCTGGGGGTGGTAGGGGTTATCCCCAATATTCTTTTGTCCCTCAATCTAACCTGCAGATGGCAACATCCGAGCCCAAGACGAGGACCACTGCAGGCCTACCTGTGGAGTCTGTTTCCCAACCCTCCCTGGCTAGATCTCAAGCTAAGCACACAAGAAAGTGCCATCAGGAGTCTCAAGATGGATCTGGAAGTGAGGCTATCCACTGGGAGCCATACCCTCAACTTACAAGGGATCTGCTAGCTTGGATCTTATGACATCCAGCAGATCATGCTGTCCTCTTCAATGAGATGATAGATCAAAATACTCAGGGCAAACCCCATTCCTGGAGGAAGAAGGAAATCAATGTGGTCATTGCTGATGCTATTTTTCATGAGGACAGGCAATATGGGGAATCGTATGCCTCCCAGCCTGCAAGGTTTGCCTCAGTGGTAGCCAGCTGCCTTGTAATGTATGTCTCCTCCCCCTTTCAAATTGATTCTTTACACTTGTTTTACAGATTGAAGAATAAATATCAACAGCATGCATCAAGATTCAAGTCTACCAGTGAGGGCATTAATCCCAATAACCTGAACTACCAGAACCTCCACAGTACATAAGTACTCTCTGTCCCATTGTCACCACCCCACCCACTCACAATACCTATTCCAGAGCAAGTTCTTGTGGAATTTCCATTCTGGGAGGAATGCGACCAGCTGTGGCATGGCAATCCCACTTATGATGCCAGGGTATTCAACACAACTCCTGGGGCTGATTGGATGGGTGACTTTCTTGCTATTATCAAAAGTGGTGGGACTACTGCACCACCCATATGTGATAAGTCCCAGGTTCAAGAACAAGGTGATCCAGTGGGTTGTCTGGCTTCCTCCATGAATGCTAACTGGGACCCCAATCCCAATATTTTGATGGATGCATCTGAGCTAGAGGAGGAGGAGGAGGAGGAAGGAGAAGCAGATGAAAGTCAGGAGGGGGATTGGAATATGGTGTCAGTTTCAGAGTCAGTTCCAGAGTACTGCAGTAACCAGGGTGATTTTATGTTGGTTGACAAGCAATCTGATGATCATCCACCATCCCAACACCAGGTATGTTCTAACAATTTGTTTCTTCCCTACCTAACAAGAGAATTATAGTATGGAAATTCTACTGGCACATTCCTGCCCCTGGACAAGCCTCCAAGTGCAATACATTGTTGTACTCCATCATCAGACAGCTCATCCACTTTCTGCACAGCCCCATATCCAAGGCTGCCAGCCTCCATGTCTACTACATCATCTATGCCAAGCAGCAGTACTCAGCACACCAGCATTAATTCCAAGACTCCCTGAACCAGCTTCATGAAGGGAAAAAACATCCTCGCACAGATCAAAGCTGACCTTGATGGGCAGCTCACCGGACCGAGTGAGAGTTCCCAAGACCAGCACCTTCTCAGAGCTACCCTCAAGTATGAACATAAGGTCATGAAGACCCAGGCTTACATGCGAGAGAAGGAGATTGCTCACCTAGAGAAGGAGCATGAAAGGGAGCATAGTGAGGCAGAGAAGATCCATGCCCAAATGTTGGAGCAGAAGAAGTTGGATCTCCAGATGCTCAAGGAAGAATCAGAACTAACCCATCTCAAGTTGGAACTGGCGAAGCTCCAAAGTCAAACAGGTGATGCATCTGGTCCATCCACCTCTACTGCTACCACTCGCACTATGCATCCAGACAGCATGTAGTACCTCAGCATTTTTTGTTTTGGTTTACTACCATTTGTATCTTTGCTATCATGAAATCTGTATCGCTGCTTGCCTGAGAACATGTTTTGCCTAAGAAATACTTGAACTACACATGGATACCACATTGTTTGAACAGCCTTTCCATCAAGTACCCATGGAAATGTTGTCCCTGTGTTCCTTCTCCCTGTTTGCCTCCACCATCATTTTCCCCTTCCTCATTCCAGCCTTCTGCCTCACTTATTACCCACTGCATAGTGTCTCTGCCTAATTTTTCTTCAAAGTGGATAATCATGTTGTGGAGAATTATACAGGTGGTGATCCAATAGACAGTGACATGTAAGTTGTTGTCTTTGCCCATATGTAACCTGGGCTCCTGCAGCAACTGAAAATGACCTTTGAGGGTGGCAAATGCATGCTTGACTCTGACACAGACCTTCCATATGCTGAGAATACAATCAAAACTTTTTCTCTGGTATGCACCTTTGATAGATAATGGTTATAAGTATTCTGCCTATGGGTCAACTGACCCCCATGTGGCTTCTTGAATGGAACCACACACCATGTCTCCATAGGATAGGCCAAATCTGCCCATATCCAGTGCCGAGCTGGAATCAAGTTAGTTGGGTCTTGGGACATTCATGTTCCTTGGAACACATATGCATCATGTACACTCCCAGGCTGGCCCAATGTGTAGTCAATGATCATTAGGTTGTGGGGCATGATAATTGCCTCCAAGGCGATGTGAGTTTTACTTTACTCTCTGCCCTCTGTGCTTACCTGGCAATTCAACAAGAAACGAGCCTTTTGATCATAAAACCTGTCCCCAAACATTCCTGGCCTGGCATACAGATTGATTGCAGAACCATCTGCTGCAAACACTCCATTCTTCCAAGCATGGCAAGTTTGAGACTTGGTGAATGCCCATGCACACCTCATTTCCTTGGAGTGGGCACCTGGAATATATACAAACTGGTCATGTTGATCTAAAAGAGCAGCAATCACACAGTGGGTACAATTCACCACCATTCCAATGCTAACACCAGCCCACTGGCCTACATCTTCTGGTGAGCACACATTCCCATAGTGGCCTGTGTGGTAGAGGAAGATTGCAAGTTGTATTGAGATAGGTAACTGTTTATTGTTCAATTGGTTTTGAAACATGGGATGTCCACTGATTTGGTCTAGGATCTCATCGAATATCTCAGGGTTAATGCGGAGTTTCTTTCGAAATAAAGAAGGGCGATGTTCTGCAAAATGACTGAGGAGAGGGAGTTGTGAAGCTTTAGGAATTGGTTCCTGCAGGTGTTCGAGAATGCATGCAGCCTCAACCTCATCACATAGCGCTTCAATTGTATGCATCAGTTGGGTATATGGTGCAGTAATTATGTCTGTTGTTGAGATCATGTCATTTGATTCAGAATCAACTGACATAGATCCCCAGGCAGAGTTGAATGAGGATGCTGGAGAGGGGGGGGACAAGATCATAGGGCTCAATGAGGCAGGGGACATCCCTGAGGTGCCAGACAATGTGTCCATCCCATCCATAAGGTCTGTATCACTATTGTCCTCAAGGCTTGCACTGATTTCATCATTTTGCATCTGCACAGTAGCAAGCAGAGCATCATCAAGTAGTTGCAATGTCTCTATGTGAAGTGAATTTTGGGGCATCCTGGTGATCAGTGGATGTCAGGATGTATAGTATTCAGAACACTTTTTTCACAAAGTTATCTTAGCTACAATTGTACTTGGTATTTACCTTCGAACTTATTTCAAACCATTAACATATTTCCAAATGCAGACAGGTTGTCAGAGCTTAAACCCTCGAAAAAAAGTTGAAGACAAAGTTGGGTTTAGCTAGGGTTAAGTGCCTGAGATTTGTCAGCTGAGCCAACTCTGAATACCCTTAATCTCTCTACTTGGGGTTTCTGGTAAGTCTTTGACATTCAGTGTGCCATCATTGACACTATTCAAGAAAAAATAACTATCTCTCAGCAACAATGGCATCGCCCCTTCACTACTTGCTAGGTCTCATCTAACGAAGCTGGCGAGCCCTGTACTCTCGCTGATGATGTTCTCTCACACACCCATCACTTCCCCCACCACTTTTCAATCTCCTTCGCTACCATCTCGCCAGCCATCTCATGGGACATCTATGCCCTCATCTCAACCACTCCACCCAAGCCACATATCCCAGATCTACTACCAGCTACAGACAGACAACATCTCATAAACCTATGAATTCACTCACAACAACAGTTTCTCTATCGCTTGCAGCATCTGCTCGCCTCACAGTAATGTCATGTTTCCAGATTGTGCATCATTGACAGAGGTTTACCAGAGGAAAGTCTTGGATGTGTTAGGCTAGTAGGGTCGATGAGGAAGAGAGAGACCTACCAAACTACAACATAAGTGACTGAAAACTATGAGGAAGAGAAGTGGATCCAATGGAGACATTCCACAGGTTACTACTGCTGCTGGTGAAGCTGAGCATGAAAACCCACATCCTGCTACAGGACCATCTCAGGGTAGAGAAGAAACTGAGATGATCAAGTGCTGTTACTACCCTTGCCACTGATGGTACAGCTGTTACAATTCATGCCTTGTCATGGGACTTTCTTTCTCCTTTTGACTGTTTGGCACTGTTGGCTTTGTTCTATGCCTTTCCCTTCTGTTCCTTTGACTTGTGCTCTGGCTCAGCAAATAGCGGTATCTTCTCTCAACACATGTTCAACACATGTAGGACTCTGGCCAATGGCCTTTATCCCTTTAGCTACATGAGGTTGCCTTGAGGCCTCTTCCTCTGTACTATATATAGTTGCCTCTAGTCTAGAGTAGACCCTCAGACTAGAGCTGCCCAATCTACTGGCTAGTTCCTCAGAACTTCAAACTTGAGCTTCTTGCTCTCATTCAGAACTATGATAAATCCTTCAGACAGAAGGTTACAACTGTCACATTGTAGAATGACTACTTGGGCTCAACCTATGTTACAGACTTTGGTCTTAGCATAACAAAAGCTCTAGTCTACATCCCAGCCATCGCACCCAACTGTCCACTGTTTAGTGACACACCATTTTCCCTCGAAGGAACAGATTGTGGGCAAGCCCACTCAAACCCTGTGAACCTGAACCTGAGTCATCAAGCTCAGACACTGAACATAGTGCCATTGAAGCACACACCCCAACTGACCTGAACCCCTCACCATCCAAGGATGACACTGGCTTCCTCCAGAATACTCTCCAGAATGTACTATCCTCTTTAGGATCCCCCCATCCCCTTACCTCTCAACCTCACCTTAAACCTGGAAGCCTGTTTACCATGTCAGGATCTGGATCTGGTGGCCTTGGCCTAGGATCATCAAAGGGTGGAGCTACCATCGCTCCAGCTAGACCCACTAAACTGAAGATTGGCACACCATTCAAATATGATGGCAGCCATGAAACCACTATGTCCTGGCTATACTCAGTCAAGGCATATCTTTTGATCAACCAAGATGTCTATGACAATGACAATAAATGTGTCATGTATGCCCTCTCTCACATGAAGAAGGGGGTAGCCCAAGCATGGGCAATGACCTTCTACCAGGCAACCCTGGAGAAGCAGAATCCCAGCTTTGGGACCATGAGAGACTTCAAAAAGGATTTCAAGGCAGCATTTACCCCAGCTGACACCACTGGTGCTGCCATTGCCAAGATCAGGACCCTAAAACAAAAAGGGTCAATCAAAGAATATATTTCTGAATTCAGGACTGCTGCTGCTCGCAGTGGCATTAAAGAAGACACTGCCCTCATTGAATTCTTTGCCACAGGGCTTAAACCTACCCTTGTCCACCAAATCTATGGGATGGACAAGGTCCCCACCAAAATCGAAGAATGGTATGAGAAGGCTATGCACTTCAAAAACCAATGGCAGAAAGCTCGTGCCATCATGGGAAGAACTGACAACAAGGGGAAAGGAAAAATGTACCCTCAACCCCAATTTCAACAACAGGAAGAGAGAGACCCCAACACCATGGACGTTGATGCAGTCAAACTCTCTAAAGAAGAAAGAGATTGCCATCTCAAAAATGGCTTATGCTTTGGATGTGGAGAAAAGGGACACATGTCCTGGGACTGCCCCAGCCAAAACAAAACCCCTGCTAAAAAGGTTAAGCAGGTGAAGAAAGAAGAAACCAATGATGAAGATGAGGCCTCTGTGGCCCTGGTCAAATTGACCAAATTCCTGGGAAAGGGTTTTTGAATGGGGAACCAGAGTTGATGCCTGGAACCCCTGAACAGTATATCTCATATGTGGCCTCTCCTGTAAAAGTATCATCTCTCCCTGAGAGAGTTATGAAAATCCCCATTTCTGTTTTCACAAGAGCCACTGGAGAACAAGTCATCAACACCACCACCCTAGTAGATTCTGGGGCAGAAATATCTTGCATCAACTGGACATTTGTCCAAAAGAACAGACTCCCCACCAAATGACTCCCCAGACCCATTTCAGTCACCAATGCCGATGGATCCCCTAATGAAAAAGGATGCATCCTGTTCACCACCACCCTGTTTGTCAAGATACAGGGAATAACCCATAAGGAGAAGTTCTATGTGATGAACTGTGGGTTGGAAAATGCCATTCTTGGCATCCTGTGGTTACAGAAAAACAATCCCACCATAAACTGGCAGAATGGGATGTTAACCATCGATGAGTCGACCAATGTTGCAGTGCTCCAAATCCCTGCTTCCCCACCCAAAGAATTCCCTGAGGAGTCTCTTCTTGAACCTCAGGAAAGAAAAGGGGTCAACATCTACCTTGACCATGAAGAACCCAATGCCTTCACAACCTGAGCATACAACTGTATGTTTATAAACCGGTTTGTGAAACCTGCAACCCTAATCGCCCCAAACAACAAATGGGTGAGAAAACTCAATCTGGCAACTGAACTTGCCCAGAAAGAAGAAAGGAACAAGCTGGGGGCTGTCCTTCCCCCAGAGTTTGCTGAGTTTGCCTCAGTTTTTGAAAAACCCTCTGATGGAACCCTTCCCCCAATAAGACTGTATGACCATCCAATCAACCTGGTTGGAGACTTTGTGCCAAAAGTGGCCAAAGCATATCCTCTCACCCCATCTGAACAATTCACAGCAGAAAAGTTTGTTGAGGAAAACCTCTGAGAAGGGAAGATCAGACCGTCAAACTCTCCTCAGGCAGCACCCTTCTTCTTTGTAGGAAAAAAGGATGGTAGTCTAAGACCATGCCAAGACTACCAATATCTAAACAAACATACAGTCAAAGATGCTTACCCACTACTGTTGATCTCAGATCTGGTTGACAAACTGAAAGGAGCATCCATTTTCACTAAGATGGATGTCAGATCAGGATACAACAATGTTCGAATCAAAGAAGGAGACCAATGGAAAGCAGCCTTTATCACTCACAAAGGGCTCTTCAAACCAACTGTCATGTTCTTTGGGCTGTGCAACTCCCCAGCCACCTTCCAAAGATTTATGAATGACTCCTTCCAGGATCTCATCGCAGAAGGATGGCTGGTTGTGTATATGGATGACCTCCTCATTTTCTCAAATGACCCAGAAGAACATTGACTCAGGACCCTATGAGTTCTCCAGTGAATGAAGGAGCTCTCCCTACCACTAAAGTTGGAGAAGTGTCATTTCAATCTCTCCAAGGTGGAATACCTTGGGATGATCATAAAACAGAATACCATCGCCATGGACCCTGTCAAGGTCCAAGGAATTGCAGATTGGCCTACCCCCACAAAGGTTAAAGATGTTTGCTCCTTCCTGGGCTTTGCAAATTTCTACCGAAGATTTGTCCCATTCTACTCCAACATTGCCTGACCCCTTATCAACCTCATGAAGAAAAATGCAGCTTGGGATTGGTCAAAAAGGGCTGAAACTGCCTTCCAAACCCTGAAAAAGATCTTCATGAGAGAACTGGTCTTACTCATGCCTGACCCCTCGAAACCATTTGCAATCTCCACCGATGCCTCCAAGTATGCCACTGGTGGAGTCCTCATGCAAGAAGACTCAAATGGACAATGCTGCCCATGCACTTTTATCTCTCAGTCATTCAATCCTGCCAAGAGAAACTATGACATATATGACAGGGAGCTGTTAGGGGTCATCTGTGCCCTTAAAACTTGGAGACACTACCCCCAAGGAACCCCCACTCTCATACAGGTTCTCACTGATCACAAGAACCTGACCTACTTCCAACAACCCCGAAACTTGAACCACCACCAAGCACACTGGCTTCTGGACCTTGCCAATTTTGACCTTTCCTTCATGCATGTACCAGGAAAGGAACTCTGTGCACCTGATGCACTCTCCTGCTGCCCCGATCATGTTACTAATGAGGAAACTGACAATGAAGGAGTTACTCTCCTAGCCCAAACTCTGTTTGTGAACATCATTGACACCACCCTCTCTTCAAAGCTTGTGGAGTCATCTGCCAAAGACCCTGTAGTCCTCACTGCCCTACAGGCTATTGAAGGGGTAGACATGCCCTTGCCATTCAAATCAAACCTCTCCAACTGGCACTTTGAAGAAGGGGTTCTTTTCTACAAAGACAAAGCCTATGTCCCCAAAAACCCCACCCTCCACCAACAGGTAGTCTCTCGTCATCATGATCACCCTTCCACTGGACACCCAGGAGTCCTAAAAACAAGACAGTTACCCTCTACTGAGTACTGGTGGCCAGGAATGGCTATGTTTGTTTGTAAGTATGTTGAAGGATGTACAGTGTGTCAGCAGAATAAGGTCAACACTCGTCCCACTCCCCACAGTCTTTGCCTTCCCCATGGAGGGTTTGCCCCCATGCCTGTTGTTTGTCCCTGTCCTCCCTGTCGTCATCCACATCTCCAAACACAGTAGACCCCCAAGAGGTGTTTGGCCTCTCAGGAGAACAGGTTGCCAAGCTCCTCAGCCAGACTGAGGAGGCCCACTGACCTCCTGCTATCCAAAGCCACCCCCACACTGCTGTAGACACTGAACTCAGGGTGCTCACCCATTCTCACCCCCTGTACAATGAAACTTGCTTCGTCTGTCACCAACTCGGTCACATCCAGGTGAATTGCCCCACCTATGAATGTCCCATCTGTGGGATGAACCCCCCTGGTCATACCCAGGCAAACTGCCCTGCCCACCATCATCCCCTTGAGGAATGCTTCTCTACCCCTGTTGTTGAGGAGGAACAGACCCTCGTTGCTGAAGACAGCGACTATGACCCTCAAGACAATGATTTTGATTTCAATGATGATGCCATCACCAACATGACTGGCAAACCCTATGGCAACTCCCATCTCTGAAAAGTGGGAAACCAGCAGCTTCCCCCATACAAAGGGGGTAATGTTACGATTCACACCTTGTCGTGGGACTTTCTTTCTCCTTTTGACTGTTTGGCACTGTTGGCTTTGTTCTATGCCTTTCCCTTCTGTTCCTTTGACTCATGCTTTGGCTCAGCCAATAGTGGTATCTTCTCTCAACACATGTTCAACACATGTAGGACTCTGGCCAATGGCCTTTATCCCTTTAGCTACATGAGGTTGCCTTGAGGCCTCTTCCTCTGTACTATATATAGTTGCCTCTAGTCTAGAGTAGACCCTCAGACTAGAGCTGCCCAATCTACTGGCTAGTTCCTCAGAACTTCAAACTTGAGCTTCTTGCTCTCATTCAGAACTATGATAAATCCTTCAGACAGAAGGTTACAACTGTCACATTGTAGAATGACTACTTGGGCTCAACCTACATTACAGACTTTGGTCTTAGTGTAACAACAGCTGCAAACATCACCAAGAGAAGGTGAGTATTGATCTTGAGTTTGATAGGGCCCTCAAATTTTTCTAGTGCCTTGGCCACACTGAATGCCAACCATCCAATAACCCCTGACACCATCCAACCTAGCTCATCCCACATCACCCTGACCATGCATCTCCTTTCCCTCCAGATGATTGTGCTAGATTGTCTCATGTTTACTATCATCAGTTCCACATGCAGCTCACATGTTGCAGGCATGCCCCCACCAGACACATACCCTCATCCCTTCGACACATGCTCAGTTGTTGAGAGTAGTGAGGGTGTGAAGGTTAGTGTGACATCTTTGAACCTCCCTGTCACACTACCCAGGGCCAGGGCTTATGTCAATGAAGGTACATCTGCATCGATAGTCAAGGGTCCAAGCTTTATGCAACCCACCATATTCTCCAGGATGTATCTGTCAAGATGATCACCTCCCACCAACTCACTTGGCACATTGCCTGTGCCAAAGAATTGCTCACTGTTGCACATGGCACCAGTGTCATGTCCCAACAGAAATGGAAAAAGCTTTGGCTGGTATCTATGCCAGCATATTTAATAGCAGTGTCAGCACCATTTCCACCACTGTAACTTCTTTGAGCTCAGTGGCACATTCATCGATGTTATGAGGTATGCTTGCTGCACACCTTAATCTAAAGAAAAAATAGTTACTAACCATGGGGCGAGGCTGTGCTTGATCACCTGATATTCCAACTATTCAAATCTTGAAGCACCCCATCCTTTCCAACTCAGTTAAATGTACTCCAAGGGCGGATATTGAAGTGATGCTCTGACCAACTGTACTAAAAGTCTCTCCTAGGCTGCATCATACTCATGCTCACTGGTGTTAATGTGTCATGTTGTTGTTCACATGTAAATAGATATAGCTTATTTCTTACTTGTGCATTGGCTGTGTCATTCAAACTGCCACAGTGAAGCACAGCAAGCCTTGGTAATGATTAAGGAATTATAGTAGGACCTTACTGTGTTTTGTCACTACTACCACAGAACATCAGGACTTGCATACTTACACCATCATTTGTTGATTAGTAATCAATAGTATCCCATTGTCCCATCACCTATTAGCAAGCACAACACTTGCAAGTACTTCTGCAAATCATGCTCATGACTGGCCTCGATATTCCTAATGACTTTTGAAGGATGTTCACAGTGGTGATACTTTATGAACCTAAGAGTGTGAACTCAGTCTTCAAGTCAGGATGAAGTCTATGTTCAATTAACCAACCTAAGAGTGTGAACTACCCAATGGATAAGTAAATATAGTCTATAGTAACTGAGAAGCAACATTACCTCAGTCTTTGAGTCAGGATGAAGTCTGAGGTATAAGGAAAAAGAAGTGGTGGACAAGTATGGTAAGATTATGTAAGCAGTGCTCGCTGCACTCAGAAGTACAAAACTCCAACAATGACTCCATGAGCTACAAAGGCTCTCCACTCTGTTCTTCTGTATTACATTTGTCACACCTGTGTTTTTGCTGAATATGCATTCACTAGATATGGGCTGTTATCCCACCTGTAGTTCACCTCCAATGGTGCCAGTGTTGCCTGACAATTTCTCTTCAACTTCAAACCTGTGAAACTTCTCAGTGTCCACTCCAACAAGTGTCTCCCAAAAGCTAGAGGAGGAAGAACCATCTTTTGGACATGCTGCCAGCCCATGATCCAGTAGAGGATGTGACATCATGAGTAATCTGGTATTCCATTCTGGACTCTAGCTGACTGGTGCATAGCCAGAGGCTCTTGCGCCTTCAGTGATCTCCTCCCCAGACAGTGTGGTAGAGGCACATTTACTTTTAGAAATGGCAATCAGCAACTGCAACATACACTACATTCAACAATCCCTTGCAGAGCAACTTGTTCATCATGATACACTACAGCTTCAGTACAGTCATCTGCAAGTTGAGAAAGCAAAGTCAGTCAAAGCTGGCCACTGCAGAGCTTCATATTGGATGGGTATGCATGGTTGTGAGGTGTTGTGGCTACAACCCCCAATGTCAGGGGATTACATACCACTTCCACTTGATCATTTTTGACCTCTATCTGTTGTCACTCATGTAATTTAGTACCCACCACACAAATTGTATTACCATGATGCTATCCACCCTTTCACTTGTTTAGATTTTGTGTTCTTGGCCATCATTCTGTGTTCTGTGATTACTATGGCTACCAGTGACTGAAGTGTAGGTAACAATGTACAAGAGTGTGTGTAGTGTTAGTGAGTCTGTCAAGACTGTACAGATGCACCCAGAAGTGCATGAACTGTCCTGCCAGTACCCAAAGAAGCTCATTTCTGTCCAGTCTGTACAGGGTTGCACAAAGGGCATGTGAACTGTCCCACCTGTAGTCAAAAAAGGTTGTTTTGCTGATGTGTATTGATGCATGGGTTGGGCAGCAGTTGTGAATGGCAAAGGTAGAACTGACCATCATAACAGTGTGGGACACTACTTCCTGGGAAGAGTGTACAGGAAAAATGGAGAAGGCTGAAGGAATGAATTCCTACATTTGTCCCAAGGGGTGCTGAGTAGGGAAAGGGATATGTGAAAAGTGAAAGGTTTTGGTGAAGGGAAATTCCATAGGAATAGGTTTCTTAATGCTAGAACAAGGCAGGGACTTGTAGACACTAGACACAAGGCTTGATACATGATTTTCTGTTACTGAGGAAGCTGGTAGACACAATGGCAACACTGGAAGCACAGAGAGAAACTCAAAAGACTCAATGCAAGGGACTCTAAGATGCTCCAGACACTCAGAAAATGACTCTAGAAGGTGGATATATTATTCTGACACTTGGCTGGAATATTTATGGTGTACAGGAAGCAACTACAGGTACAGAAAATTTTTAGAAAGAGCAATGAATGGAAAAAAATGACACCTGTCAAATGTACAGTATGTACAACCCTGCATGTGTAAACAAGTAGGGACTGTGTAGCTGAAAGACAGAAAGGAAAAGAAGAAAAGTCATAGCAGTACCAAACTCAGCAAACCAGAATATATGAATGACAAAAATCCTACTTGTGCCTTCAACTTAGGACTTCAGAGGGGGGCAGATCACAGGAGGGACAGCAGTGGCAGCTGTGTGGTGGCTACAGTGGCAGTGACACAATGGGTGATGGGTGCTCAGAACTTGTATGGGGTTGGAGCATAGCATATTGTGATTGGCTGAACCAGACCAAGGCCTAGACCCTTGGCTTGAGTCTGTATGATCAGCTTCAGAATTTTGGGGAGAAGATGGTGAGGCAATCAGGGAGTCAGCATGATGTGGAGCAGGTGATGGAATCCTTGTATGGGATTCTTTGAACATGAGGTCGGGCAGGAAGGCACAAGGCTTGACCAGAGAAACTCCAAGCTTGAGCAGGAATGGCTGTGAGTAGAGATGTAGTGCACAGAATGTTACTTGTATGCTCAGAGAATTCCTATTCTCTACAATGGCTTTCAACACAGAGCTGCTCCCCAAGTTCTGCTGCAATAATTACAGCAGCACATAGTCCCATAAAATCCTCCTCATCCTCTATCCAGCCTTTTTTGTCAGCTGCAGGAAGTAAGGTAAGAAGATCATTGAGATCATCATCAAGATATGTAGGATCAGACATCACAAGTGACAACAGGGGGGACTGTCAATAAAAACTGAAATATTTTATTCTTCTAAGCCTATGGTTTATTCAGTCACATAAACATATTATTATTATTGAGTTCAGTCAAATTTGGAACCCCGAAATATTATATTCTGCTGGAATATAGCCCATGGAAAGGTGTCCATTGACAGAGTGTGAACTAAGTAAATTCCGAGGTGAAGTAAAGAGGTATATTCCGAGGCGTTACGAGCCACGATTCATTACAGTCTCGGAGCAAAATATAACTGAACTGACGTGCGGAATGCTTGTCGGCTGAATGCCAGAAAAAATAATGCATCTCTGAGACGTTCTTATCAACTGTGAAACCTGTCTGTAGTCAGTTGGCCGATGGCAGGTGCGTCGCTACCAAGTTACTCGCTGACAGACGCGCAAATTCAACTACATGTGCATGAGTGTTGTAGCCAAACTCAACATATTACACTTGGACACCGTCATGGATGACGGATACCAAATGCTCGACAATGACAACTACGAAGACGTCACGGCCCTGTTTGAACAAGCTAGTCAAGGCAAGCGCAACCATAGTGGCAACCCAAGCCATCCCTGATCGTTTGCAGATATGCAACCTGGTACTTTACTGTTCGACAAGGACTTTTCGCTGCATGAGGCCATGGCCGCCTTCGAAGTATATCTATATCGACTTTTTCCTAGATACTACACTAAGTAATATCTGACAGATCGGCGAGCCCCGCTTCGACAGTGGCCTGGCACTTCTGGACGACTCGCGACCGCCTTTCGATCCCCTTGCACCGCTCCTACCAGAGGAGGTTTGCTGGATAATAGATCGTGCATTTTCCTGCGAGGTGCGTCTTCTATGCCCGTTTATACTCCAGGTCTAAAGTTTTGAGACATTGTCGCTCAGATGGCTTGGCATACGGGTTACACCCTCTCTCAGACAGTATTCTCGTTCCTATACGTCCACGCCTTGTCGGACATTGATCCAGATACGATCTCCCAGTCGCGCCATCGCGATTCTGACAGAACAAGGCCGATCGAGCTTGTCAGTGTTGCTCTCAGAGCCTCGGTACTTGGCCTGCTCAAGTGCTGTGATCTGGCGTGGAGAGAGCTCATCAAGGGAAACGTTTACGATGTTCGTCGCTCGATGCTTCCTATATTATTCTTACCTTACGCTCTTGAGCAGTTCGAGGACTGGCAGAGTGATAAATGTGATGTACCAATGTCCGAGACATATCCTGTAAGTCGCATACTGGGCATCCTGGACGAAGCTTGTATTTGGATCCGCAATTCCTCCCGAGGTAAGGATGGACCTATTATAAGGGAGCACCCCATGACACGTTCGAGTCAGTGCGGTCGACGTGGAGGACAGCGCTTTCGCGCCGTCTCGTCCTACGAAAGGTCGTACTCGATGCTTGTTGCATCCCCTTTCTGACCTCACAGCAGACGCTCGTCGAACTCTTGTCAGCTCTGCTGTCAAAGGATTATTTCCGTTTTCGACCACTCATCGACACGGCGCGCATTATGCTGCAGCATGTACGCGCTTCTCCTCCGCCTCCTCCTCTGCCATCCTCTCCCGTACTACGCGCGTTTGATCCTCAGTTCCCCCGAGTTCTTGTTTCCGCACTTCCTCTCCACCCAATACAGCTACCAGAGCAAAGCAAGGTATGGGACATGTTGGCAGGACTTCTCGACTCTCTAGAGCAACTCAGCATACTGATCGAGATACCCGATCTCTCTACGTGGGACGTACGTGCTTACCATTTCTCGTCCAGATTTCCGTGCTCAGTGCAGGGCCCACCAGGTTGTGGGCACGCTTCGTATCTGGCAGCCGAAGCCGAATCAATCTTTGGCTTTCATCCGGTCCGCCTTCCAGGTTTGCTCGTCCATTTTGACGATTCTCTGTCGATGTCAGCTGACGTCACGTTGTGCAGTCAGCCATCTATGAAAACGGGATTGTTTTAAACAAATATCTCCAAAAACATGTCGTGGACTGCTTTTTCATGGAAGCACTGCAGATATCCTACGATTCATTTATTTCTTCTTTTCGAACCCGATGGGTTGGCCCGGATTCTTTGCCATTGGGACATATCGAACGAACCATCACTGAGGTAGGATAGGTCGAGTTTGTCGACACATGCGTAGTATTGAAGGAATGGAGTAGCTGATGGTCGGTCGTGTCAAGTCGCACTGGTATAACCCTCCTCGACGGCGGAGATATTGCATGAAGTCGTTATTTGATTGGCATGAGCTGTATGCACTTCTAACGGATGTCCAGAAGCATTTGGTTCCTGTCGTAAGTGGAGTCGCAGGCTCTTTCACTTTCACTCTTAACGATGTTCTCAGCAGTCTGGTGTAGATGTGGTTGCAAGGCTGCGACCCGTGGTACTCATGCGTAGATTCGAAACGATTGGAGAAATTATTCTATCAGGATTCCAACTTTCGCTTTACTCCGCCAATGAACGCCCTTTAGCGTATTGGTACCTTGCACGAGTGCTAGAACAGCATCTTGCCTGCTTCGATGAGATCATCGAGGTACTCCCGAGTAAGCAGCGAATTTGTGACATCGCTGTAAAATGTGTTGTTCATTATATTGTCAGATTCAATTTCACGGTTCGAGTTCCAGTTTCGGGCAAGGTATTTGACGGCTTTACAGGCCCTTTCATTGGCTCTGTTCGCTGTATGCATTTTCTTCCTTCATTCCCAGCCTGTGGGTAACGTATCACGATAACAGGTGACCGTCAAGACGATAGGCTCTTCGTTGGAGCGACTGAGGCTCAACTTCCTACGTCGTTACAAATGGGCGTTCGTACACGAGTACGAGGACATTGACATCCCTCCCGTCGGCCATCCCAACTTCCTTACCTTTACCACGAATTGCAGGGCGATATTGCAGGTGTGTTCAACAGAGTAGACGTTTTCCAGTTATCGATTGGGTCTGATGTGTGCTCGGGCAGGATAAGGAGTTTTCGCCTGCTGAACAGATCGAGTTCGCGGAACGACTACTCACGGAGTCGGACACGCCACCTGGCCGAATGGCAGGACCATGGACTCTAGATCGGATAGAGGTACGGAAACTGGAAATCCATGGCTGTTTCCCTCCGGGAAGACTGACGTCCTCCCGGTTGTCTAGTTCGTGTCAAAAATGGCGGGTGTGTGTCGGGATTTGAGGGGGTTACCGAAGAGTACGGACAGCTTGCAGACGTGGGACGTGGAGCAGTTAGTTTGGGACCCAGACGTGCAACCTTGGTTTCCAATTATGCGGAATCCTTCGTAGATACGTAGTTACTCCTTAGCAAGTACATAGTGCTTGGTGGATTTTCCTGTTTTGGTATGTCATTTGTGTCTTGTCCACGCCGATGTCTGCTATTCGGAGGGTAGCTACTGAGCGCGTAACGAGGCTGGCAGTCAAATCGAGTCCATACCACGCTGCAGTGACGCTCTACGAGGCACCGGACACTCCGGGACCATCCACGACGCGTCGTCGGACCCGCGTGAAACGGGAGGATGTGGAGCTCAATGATCAAGAAGGCCCAGGCCCTGACACGCTCCCCGCGACCAGAAAGAGGAAGGCAAAGGCAAAGACAGTGAAGACTGCGACATCAGTAACAACGACAGCAACAAGGTCCAAGTCACCCAAGAAATCCAAAGTGATACCCCAGAGCTTGGACGTACCCCATCCGGCTCCGGAACGATGGAAAGAGGCATATGATGCAATCAAAGAAATGCGCTCAAGGATACCTGCCCCAGTAGATACGATGGGTTGTGACCAGGCACAGTGGAAGGAACAAGACCCGAAGGTACGTCCGTCTATCGTGCCCTAGCTGCCCAGCTACCACGTAGACGAGGTTCAAATTGCTTACTTCAAAAGTAGAACAGTCGCTTTGCTACACTCATTTCCCTGATGCTTTCGTCCCAGACTAAGGACGAGGTGACTGATGCCGCAGTGGCCAAACTCCGTACTGCAGTGGGCGGGTCACTCTCTGTTGACGCCGTCATAGCTGCAGACGAAGCTACCATTTCAGAGGCCATATCCAAGGTCGGATTCTGGAGACGGAAAACACAGTACGTATCTCCCGGAGTTACCGCCTTCTTTCTTGGGATAATCTAAAGATGAAACAGGTATATCAAGCAGGCGGCCCAACGTTTGTGCGACGACTTTGATTCAGACGTACCGAAGACCGTCGACGAACTGTGTTCACTCCCAGGCGTCGGACCCAAGATGGCATTTCTCGCACTTCAAGTAGCATGGAACCTGTAAGGCGCTACAGCACCTCCCCATTCATCCATCTGATAACGTCCTCAAGAAATCTTGGAATTGGGGTAGATGTCCACGTTCATAGAATAACTAACCGCCTGGGTTGGCATCAGCGGCCAACGAAGAATCCCGAGGAAACGAGGTATTGCAAATGACTCTCTTTCCGCAGATCGTTCCTCGATTTGACATACTCATCCACAGGTTGAATCTACAATCCTGGTTACCCAAAGAACTCCACGGCGAGATCAATCATATGCTCGTTGGTTTCGGACAGGTCAGTTGCCTTCTCCGTCACAAACGAGCGTTGTAAAGTTCATCAATGCATACCACTCTTCAGACGGTGTGTCTCCCTGTGGGCCCGAAATGTGATTCATGCACGTTGAGCTCTGCCGGACTATGTCCGAGTGCTCAAACCAAGAAATCGACCAAGCGTGGAAGCCGAGACTCGGCGTCTACTACAAGCCCTGTCGAATTAGACCCCAGGCCAAAGATCGAGATCGAGATAGATAATGTATAACGCTTACGGTGTTGGCATTTCAGCTGGGAAACATATGGTTGACAATGATCGTGGCTCACAGGGCTACGCGACTGATATTTGAAAATGTTGATCGCAGGACAGGACAAACCGCAAGATTCGCAACTGGATGCACTACGTATGATCCGTTCACATAATTCGAATTTTAGGCAAGGATGTAATATCTCCGTGTGTGTCAAGTCACGCACAGGCGAGACGACGAGCTTCGCGATTCATCCCAATTCTTCTTTCCCTTCGTCTTGTTGCGATTGCTTCTACTGCAACACATCCCTTGGGAACTTGCGTTGGTGCATTCATATGGAAGGGAAAATAGCTATGCTATTGCATAGCTCCTTACTCGCCAAGACGATTGTCAAATCTGCTATTGGAGGGATTACGCAACTACCTTGTTGATGCTCAGCTGGCAACAACCGGTGTGGTCGGATTGCTCGGTCGACTTACGATAGGCTGCGCGCTTTGGCTCTCAGGCTTCCTCGCAGTGCTGAGTCCTCCGTATCCCCACAGCCCAGACATCACGACTCGCTAGGGTGTTTGCGATTGATGACCCATGGCAGAGAATTCCGTTATCATACGTACATATCCGGTGTCTGTGCTGGTGCCATCGCGTCGATGCACAAAATCATGTTGAGTTGGTTGCCGTGCTGACTCCACACTTGGTGGCACAGAATCACATCTAACCCCCTCCCCCACTGAGATCTTGTATCAACGCCTGACTCTGCATTTTCTACCGCTCTCTGCAGAAAATCTGATATACATCTGCAGAATGGTTTCTACTTAAGTAGAATTCAATCATATGGATCTGCGAGTCCGAATAAGTATCTTAAACCATCAAGAGGCTCCTGTTAAATTGGGCTAAGTAAGAGAGTTTTGCTGATCATACGAGAAGACTTGACTTACGCCAATAGCCTGCAACCTTTCTGCACGAGGTATTATAAGCAATCACACAAAAACGAACACTTCATTGCACACACCGAATAACAGATTTCCATCGTCGTCTTCTACACGAAATGCACATCCAACAAGATCTTCCATGGCCTTAGAAGTTATTTCATAGTGTCCTGTGAGGAGACGCGACACGTTGAGGGGTTCTGTGAGTTGGACGACGCGAAGGGAAGGCAAAGTGTCCCTGAGAGTGACAAGAACCGAAAACAAGGCCTCGGAATCCATATTGTTATGAAACAATTCGAACATGCTCAATCCAAGATATTCGATGGGAGGGAGAGGCAATACGCCGTCGGTCAGATTCCGGAAACTAGTCAAAGAAAAGGTTAGGCGGCGGATATTTGGGCACGACCGCTTGATCACGGCCAAGTATCGGAAAAACTTATTCTGATAATTGTCACAATGGTTAAGGTGAACCGAGTGGAGGAACACGCCGTATAGACCCATGAATACTGTCCATGATTCAAGATCTTCCCGGTGGGTGTTGATAATGACTTCCCGGAGACTCGCCCGTCTCTTCTCCACGCTACTCCCACTGGAGGCGCCTCCTGGCGTGATACGCATTCGGTCTACGGCCAATGTGGTGATTGAGGACAGAATGTTTTGGGGAATGAGTCCGTCGGTCCACGGCATATACCGAGAATGAAAGATACACAATCGAGGCAGCTCCGCAAGTAGCCACCTCTCGGCAAGCAAAGTTCCAGCGTCACTATAGCGTGGCCACATTGACCAGTCAAGGACACGGAGCGATGATGCAATGTGTCGCAACGCGTTTCGAATGAAATGCAAATCCAAGTCTGCCCCTAACAACAGTTCGACATCGAGCGAAATGATTGCAAGATTAGGCAGGCACATGATAATGTTCGCCAAATGTTTTTCGTGTATGTAGAAAGACCTGTGGATGACAACGTCCAACCGCTCTGTCCACCATCCAAGAGGCCCAGCTCCTGGAACCGCTCCTTTTCCACTCGCATAATTTTGGAGTGTACCGCTGCGGAGAGTGGATATGTCGAGCCTTGTCGATGAAGATGGCTCGATAAAGGTAACGAATGGCCAGATGCCACCATTGTTTGCAGACGAGCACGAGGGTCCGTTTTGTGACAAGGGCGGCCTTGAGTGCTGGATGATAGCGTTTAAGTTGTAATCGATTCCGACGAGGGCCGACTTCTCGAAAATATCTGGGGTGAGGGTGTAGGGCACATGAGTTGCGATGTCAAAGATGTGGTCCCATACTTCAGGCGGAACCCCCGTTCGTAGCTGGGTCATCTTGTGGTAAGTTACACAGATTGTTCAATAATCACAATGGCTCTTTAATGATTTCCTACTTTGGTCCAGAGCGCTTGCCACTCGTCAATTGGGATAGACGTCCACGTTCATAGAATAAATAACCGACTGGGTTGGCATCAGCGGCCGACGAAGAATCCCGAGAGGATGTATGTGTTGCAAATATCTTTCTTTCTATAAATTGTGCCTCCGTTTGCCATCATCGCCGTGCACAGGCTGAATCTACAATCCTGGTTACCCAAAGAACTCCATGGCAAGATCAATCATCTGCTCATTGCTTTCGGACAGGTAAGTTGCCTTCGTTATCACAGACGGGCGTCGTAAAGTTCATTGTTGTATACCATGCATTAGATAGTGTGTGATGTATCTCCCTGTGGGCCCTAAACGTGATTCATGCACGCTGAGCCCCTCAGCCGGACTGTGCCCGAGTGCTCAAACAAAGAAAACCGTCCAAGCGTGGTAATTGGGACTCAGCGTTTACTAATAGCCCTATCGAATCAGACCCCAGGCCAAAAATCGAGGGCGAGGTCGGGTATGTATAACGCTTGAGACCATCTCAGCTGAGGAACAAGTGGATGACAATGACTGGGACTCACAAGGACTACACGACTGATAATGTTGGACCGGGGGACAGGGAGTAGCCCGCACAATTCTACAAGATTCGCAGACGGATATGCCATGATGTGGTGCGTTCACATAGTTCAGATTCTAGGTGAAAATGTAATATCTCCGGGTGCGGCGGCCCACGCAAGTGTCAGACAGCGAGCTTCATGATTCCTGTGTGCAACCTGACATTTCAATCCCTGTTTCCCATTCTGCCACACATCTTTGCAGTATTGCGTTGGAGTGCTCGCATTGAGGGTAAATAACTATGCCGTGCCGGTTACTCGCCAATTTTCATAATATGCAGGCTCGTTGCCTGAATGCTGCTCTATCGAACCATGTAATCCGTTATATGTATGGTCGAATTACTCGGCCAACTTATTGGTTCTCAAGCTTCCTCGCAATGCTTGCTGCTAGGGTCCTCTGTATCAAAGCTGTGAAGTTTGATCCGAATTCCACGGTCTGGATTCCAAGACGCACAGACGGAGGCCTCGCGGTTTCGAGGGTGTTTGTGACCAATGATACATGGCAGAGAATTTCCCCGCCATACATATCCAATGTCCTGGTGCCATCGGGCGGATGTGCAAAATGGCGCTGAGTTGGTTGCTGTGGTGACTCTACACTTGGCGGTACAGAATCACATGACGTACATCTGACCTCGTTCTCCACTGAGGCCTTGTATCAATGCCTAACCTCTGCATTTTCTACTGTTCCCAACAGAAACCTGGTATACGTCTGCGGAAATCGTCTCGGCTTAAGCAGAATTTAATCGTAGGTATGTGCGGATTCAAATAAGTTACCTTAAGCAATCAAGAAGCTCCTGTCAAATTAGATTAAGTAAAAGGGTTTTGCTGATCATGCGTTGAACAAGATTTCACTTACCCCCATAGCCTTCAGCCTTTCTGCAAGAGGAGTTAGAAACAATCAATCAAAACTGAACGCTTCGCAGCACATACCAAACAACAGATCTCCATCGTGGTCTTCTACACGAAATGCACATTCAACCAGGTTCCCCATGGCTTTAGTGGTTATTTGACAGTGATCTGTGAGGAGATGCGCCACATTGACGGGGTTCGTGAGTTGAACGACACGAAGGGTAGGTAAAGTGTCCCTGAGAGTGGCAAGAACCGAGAACAAGATTTCGGATTCCATTTCGGTATGGAGCCCTTCCCACATGCTCAACCCAAGATATTCAATGGGAGGGAGAGACAATACATCGTCGGTTAGATTCCGGAAATTACTCATGGAAAGTGTTAGGCGGCGGACGTTCGGACATGACTGCTTGATCATGGCCAAGTATCGGAAGAACCTATTTTGATAGTTGTCACAATAGGTGAGGTGGACCGAGTGGAGGAATACGCCGTATAGATTCATGAATATTGCCCATGACTCAAAGTCATACCAGCTGATGTCGATAACGACTTCCCGGAGGCACACCCGTCTCTCCTCCAGGCCACTCCAACCGGAGGTGTCCTCTGCCGTGATAAGCATCCGTTCCACGGCAAATGTGGTGACCGAAGCCAGGATGCTAAAGGGAATGAGTCCGTCTGTCCATGGCATGTAGCGAGAACGTAAGATACGCAATTGAGGCATCTCCACAAATAACTGCCTTTCTTCAAGCAAGGTTGCAGGATTACGATCTGACGGCTCCGTTGACCAGTCAAGGACATGGAGTGAGGACGCAACATGTCGTAACGCGTTTCGAATGGAATGCAGAGTCAATTGTTCCTGTGGCGACGGCTCTATGTCGAGCGAAACCACTGTCAGATTAGGCAGGCACATGATAATGTCCGCCAAACGCTCTTCGTCTATGCCAGCGCAGAGGCTGACAACATCCAACCGCTCTGCCCACCATCCGAGCGGCCCAGCTCCCGGAATCCCTCCCTTTCCAATCGCGTAATTTTGGAGTGTACCGCAGAGACAGGGGATATGTCGATCCTTGTCGATGAAAATGGCTCGATAGAGGTAACGAATGGCCAGATGCCACCATTGTTTGCAGACGAGCACGATGTTCCGTTTTGTGACAAGGGCGGCCTTAAGCGCCGGATGATACTGATTATTGTAATCGATTCCGATGAGGGTCGACTTCTCAAAGATCTCTGGGGTGAGGGTGTGGGGCACATGGGTTGCGATCTCGAAGATGCGGTCCCATACTTCAGGTGGAATGTTCATGTGGAAAGTTGGTCAGTTACGTCGATTGCCCGATCGTAGTTACGACGGCCCTTTTCCCACTCTGGTCCAGAGCGCTTGTAACTCGTCCCACTTGCTCTCGACAATAATTGATGCAAAGCTAACTGCGTTTATGCTTGACAAGTGATTTGGTCTCATGATCATGTTGAGTTACGTACTAGTGGCTAATGTGCTGATGCTCAACGACTCTCCTACTGAATCCATGAGCACAATACGACTGTCCTCAACAACGCATTCGGTACCATCGTCCTGGTCTACGTCGTGTGAAACGAGGGAGTGTGGAGCTCAACGACAACATGGGTAAGAGGGTGTTCCACATATAGTAACAGCCAAGACTACTCGGGAAGTGCCGCCGGTGGCAGCGACAAACCTTGCTTTGGAGAAAATCACCAGAACATCAAACAAAGACAGCGGACCAGACAATTAAAACTTCTAAATCCATGTCCTGGTACAGTAATACGACTTATATGTTTACACTGTACACCGAGGTCTCTTGCAGAGGATGATTGATTGGCAGTGTTGGATCCAGTCACCGAGAAAGGGAATTTTTTCCGTCGTACGACAGTTCCCATGGCGCCGGCGGACAGCAATATTTGAAATACTCCCGTCCTTGGGTCCAGAACCTTCGCCGTTCGAACAGCTCGACGGTCCCGTGGTACCATGACCGAGAGACACCGTGACGCTACGCTTGACGTCCCGTTTACATTCCTTCTCAGCAGTGTTCACCTCCTCGTCTCTATCTCCTCCGCTTTGACCGTTGTTAATGTTCGCCGTTGCCAGTTCGCCGCTGACAAACGGACTCAGAGTCGTGCGGAACTGTATCAATTCAAGTACTATCGCGTAGTCGGTTATCGTACGTGACATGGTGGAAGAATTTCTGGACATCGAGGGCATGGCCAGGAAGGAGCGCCAAGTTTCTACCCATTGTCTTAATGATAGTAGCGACCTTGTCAACTGCTTCGCGTCCGTCGAGGGTGTCCTTGCACATACGTCGCTCTGTCCGCGAGTGTGATGCGGGTCTCGAATACCTCCCGCAATGCATGGAAGGAATGCAGGGCACACTGAAGAGACCACGGATGCTGTTTGGTGGATGGGTAGACGAGTTTTTGCCAATACTCTAGGAATAGGAGCATGTGAATGAGGTTGACAACGGTACGTAGTGAGACAGAAGCAGGGCCAAGCATGGTACGGGCAGACTCGGAAGATTGTCAGGTGGAAATGCTGAGAAGTGAACCAGTCGCTACTGAGCGGTCGGCGAAAGTGCTAGATACAAGGGAAGAAAGGGCTGGGTTGTTGCTAAGTGGCCATGTTGATCCGGAATAAGGACATCATTGCCGTAGATGGTGAGGAAACAAAATGAGTATAATAGGTTGCCAGTACACCAGATACGGGTTGGATTGAGTGTGGACACATAGATGCACGTGGATGTTCTGGAGTCAGTTGTACTCGCCGTAGGGCTCGCTAAAGTCGAAAGGGCTGTTTTAGCTCTGTTGTGAGCAAATGGACACTGTGGACATGTGTTCGTTCATTGGGTGATACGCTGGGTAGGCAGGCGAGTGGTAGTACTGGCCTTGGGGCTGAAGCAGATGGTGCGAAGTCAGTGGTTACCCGAAGATACTCGTACGCTTCTTGTCTTCTGTCTGGCAGGTGTCGCGACCAAGTCGGACAGTCAATCTGACGCACTTGTTGCTATGAGTTAATAAGGACACGAACTTCCCATCGACTTCAGCTTCAGGATGCGAGTTTCCCAATGCTATTATGCGCCAAAATTTAGCACCCACTACCTGGCCAGGTTTCGCAGTCTTCGTTTTCGGCACAGCAAGCCATGAAAGTGAGACTGAATCGGAGAGTTGGAGCTGATGCGGGCAGGATATGTGGGGATAATTATTAATGGGTGACATCCTTGTCGTACGGGCCTCATCATACCAGTCTGTGCATCAAATGCAATCTGGAAGGGTTACAGTACCTGAAAGGCTGATGGGAGTGGCTGCTGCTGCAGGGATTTCCTGCTCAAAGGGATGATGCCCAGTTTCCAGCACAGGAAGGTGCGCTTCGAATTGGTGTGAGCATTCATGCAACAGACGTAACAGCTTCGTGCAGTAAATCCGGTGAGAATGATGGCCAGTGGCTTGGTAGTGCGAAGAGGGAGGTGCACCGGTTTGGGACACGGGGTGGGGGGTTGGGGGGGTATGGGGTGTGAGCCGATACTGGTGCGTGCTTGGGCCTAGGAGGCGACTGGAAGAGGAGGGGAAGCAATTAAGAGTGAAACTCGTATCCGGATTCCAAGGAAGATGGCATACCCTCCAATCCGTAGAGTGGGTAGTTCCTCACAGGAGCCTGCAATAATTTTGAACGACATTTGTTGATTGTTGAGAGGGTTGCGAAGATGCACCGTCGACCTCTTTTGCCTTTTCTTTACCCCAGTGATCAGAAGATATAACCCTCTTGGGATCCACGTCGTGCTGGAAATGCCAGGCTAAATTCTGAGTTGAGGCTCGGAGAAAATGCAGGCCGAAACAACAAAACAAGGCCTTAATACTCTCTAGAGCCTGGTAGCGTTGAAATCACAGCAGTGTATTGTACATATACATGGCGCCACGAAGGCAATACATCCTACAAATCAACATGAGGAAACGTGCCGAGAATGCCACATCGAGACGCTTAGAAGAGGACTGCAGCCACCTTACGCCAGAAGGTTGTCGGCGGACTTTCTGGACTCTCTGTTTCTTCTGGTGGAGGAATTCCCTTCAGAAAAATGTCAGTATCCGACCATGCCAAAAAAGAAGAGTTAAGGTGAAACAAGTGGTCGGCAAGCCGAATGCAAAGAAAAGCTCACCGTGACGAAATCCATTTCCTTGGGTTTCCACACTTTGGTGCGCTTAATGAATTTCCAGCACGTATAGAGACCGAAGAAGATCGGGATGTTGATGTCTACGTTTAATAATGGAAAGGCGGGTGCCGTTAAAGGGTGAGACGTGGGAAGGGGGCGAGACGTACACGCAGTGAGGAACTCGGAGGTATCAAATGACCAGAAAACTGTAAACCCGTTAATCAAAATGAAGAAAGTGCACCACGTTAGGCCCCATATGGCGAGGCCAGGCTGAAGATTGATAACGGAATCGTGAGCTGAAGGTAATATCCATGTTCATACCAAGAATACAGACCTGCAAAGGGTTCCAGTAGTGAAGGCGTTCTTTGCGACCGATACCCTGAGCTCTTAAGCCTCTGTCTGAGGACGCATGAGCTGATTTCTACATGACAAATGCCACGGTCTTACAGAAGAAGAGGTATGTGAGGCTGATGGAGGCCCATGTGAAAAAACCGCCAACGGCCGTCAAGTTCACCAGCCAGCTAGGGACAGGGTGTAGCTCGTCATTTTGACAAATTCACCGTGCAGAAATTACTCACTTGAACACAGTTTCCGAACCAGATGATACGTTCATAAGTGATAAGAATGCAAACAAACCGGTGAATCCAATTGCAACTATCGGGAGACCGCTTGACGTGCAGCGAGCAAAGATACGGGGAGCCTGGCCGCGAAGAGAAAGTCCATAAAGGATGCGCGACGAGCAGAACAAGTATGAGTTGGACGCGGAGAAGGCACTGGTCAGGACACCAGCGTTGATGATGCCAGGAAGGACTAAAGGCGGTCAGCGGTGTGATGAACTTGTTGAAGTGAGGACCCACCCTTGATGCCAGCCCGGTTCATCGCGATAACATATGGAGACTGCGCGGCATTGCCGGTGGCTAACAGAATATATTGAACAAATATCTGGGTAATTCATGCAACTCACTCTGCAGAAGGTCGGGATCATTGTAGGGAACAAGGAGACCGGTGATAAAAATTCCCAGAAGCTACCGTACTTCATCACCAATACCGCAATGAATGTGGAGACATATCGTTACTTACATAGAAAACGCAGATTCGGTAAAAGACGCGACGGACAGCCTTGGCAATGTTACGACGCGGGTTTTCCGTCTCAGACGCAGCACTACAGGTGGTCAGATGGTGGCATAACTATGATTTACGGTATGTCACATACACTGCGACCAGTTCCATTCCCTCGAAGGAGAAACCTGCTTGCACGAGTACGGAAAGGATCCCGAGGAAGCGATCGAGGCCAATGTGTTTCGGTACAAGCCCAGCGCCAGCAAGCACGCCAGGGTTCTTCCAGTACTACAGCACCCTTAGTACTGCTTCTTTCTAAAAATACAAGATAAAGCGGTCTGGACTTACTTGGAATCCAAGTCGCTGGTGATTTGGGGCACCTCCTAGGTCGATGACAAGGCCCGCGAGAATAAGACCAGTAATCAAGGACACTGGTCCTTGTTAATCCGAGGAAAAATAGAAAGCGATAAGGAGACACACATTTAATCAATGCGAAGCCAAATTCCGCTGGAAAGAACAGTATATTGAGACGTGGTCGTGATGCTGCAAGTTTGGTCCCTCTTACCTTCTCCAAACCATCTAGAAACGTATGGCGAGTTAAATTTCCTAACACCCAATGAGTGTCGGTAGCATACCTGACTCCGAAGACGTTAATGAGAGTGACTAGGCAAGAGATGACAGCCGTATAAATTGCCACATGATTGGTCTGTAAATAATGGGCATCTTCAGAGTTGAGATTGTTGAATGTTGCTCACGTCATTGTCCCAGAATGAGATAAGGAGTTGAGCACCGCTAATTTCTACCGGAATAGACATTCTATACCACGCTAAGACTTGCAGGCCGAGGGAAACGGGTAGGAACTCACGCCATTGTCTACGGTGCGCGCGATTCTCAGCACGATAAGTAGTTCATTTTAGGGAAATGAAGCTTACTCACATAATAGTAATTCTAAGGGCGGGTTTGACCAGCTGAGAGTGAGGTAATGGTGATGCAGGATAACAGGCTGACGTACCCAACCAACCTAATTTTCCGGGGTCAATCAATAATCGAGGGAGCAATCTACAGGGGGGCTTACAGCAAAACCAAAAGCGGGGTCAACCCATCTTGCAGCTAGCGAAAGCAAGTGAATGACCCGTGTATGTAGGGAAATGAGTGCTGAAACATACCAAAGTGCGGGAAGGTACCCGAAATGGGGGCGTGGCAGGTCATCTCACCGAGGGAGCATAACGACCTTGGAAAGATTAGAGGCCAGATGGTAGAAATGTTCTCTACTTACGAATAAGCTACGGTTCCTACGAGGGCATAGGCAAGAAGAGCACCGACGGGCCCCGCGCCACTGAGAGCTCTTCCAGACCCAAGGAACAGACCCGTTCCCAGAGTACCAGCAATCTACAAACATCAAGGACACGGTTGGAAGTCACGAGAGGATGCTACACACGGCTATCCTGAGGTGGGGGTTGAGGAATAAGTAAGGAGAGAACCGAAAGGAGGAAGAAATATACATCTGCACATGACGCTGCTTTAGACGGCGTTGAACAAGATCGATGGAAGCAACGTCGAACTTATGCTTAGAGTCAGCGACGACAGGTTGGATGCTGACATCGACGCCGAATTTCTCAACGCTGTCTCCGACTGAGTGTTCGTTTTTCTGCTGGCTTTGAACAGACATCGTGTCGGACAGTACAAGTCACTAGAGAGGTGGAGGGTGAGATAAGGATTGGAGGATTGGAAGGCATCGTTACCTTTGCATTGGTGACATTTTCTAGTCGAGATGTTTGGTAATGTGCATGGCTGCTATTCCTGTATGACGCTTTCTTATCAGAGATAGCAATTTCGCGGCTTACGGGAAATCAGAGTTGGAGCACGAATCTGGAACAAGCGGGCCAGCTCCAGTAGACCTGGCACACTGTGTATCACCGCAGGAATGAAGGTTGGAAGCTTTGTGGTAGATGCCTGCACTGGCCACGAACCGGATAATCTACTGGTCTTGCGAGCAAGCTTGCACAGTACGATGCACCAACGTACCCCTCGGTTTCAACGTTGGGCCCCTGTTGAGCCCCGCGCACGAGCCATGTGTCACCTCGATTGGCATGTTCTCTGGTGGCAATTGTAAGGTGATGGAGGATGTAAAGTTCTAAACCGAGTAACATTGCACTTTGACAGGTATATTGAATCTCTTTGTATCCGAGCGTACCTCCTCATCAGCTACCGTGATGGGATTACTTCAGAATTGTTGTTCCTTCACGATAACCACTTGATGTAGGTCCAGCCGTCATCAGGCACTCCGACTCCGCAGCCCTGTTTTAAGAACCCAACTGGCTTACCAAATGCTCTGAACCGCACAATATTGCCCTGAACGGGCCCAGGAATTGATGGATGTGTGAGCACAATGTAGCAACTTTCAGTAAGTAGTCCAGGTACATTTTCCAATTCAACAATCACATCACTCCACCCGTGCTTGTTATGAGACACACCAACAGCTTCCGATGATATTACTAGAGATATGATGTATGTCAGCTGTCCCTCGTCCCGATAGAGGTATCATGATCTGTCGTGTTTCAGCTGGCGAATCACCAGTATGGACGAGGTTTGTTCAGATACTCGCTATCCGTTACTGGTTCATATATATTCACGATAATAATATACATGCATTGATTGTTGACGTTGGGACTCCACCTCCTCACTCTCGTCGCCATCAACCAGATCCAGATCGCCATCCTCGTGACCAACCCAGATGATTCTTCTCATTCCATCAGAGCCCACTTACTTGGGGGCAAAGTCAAGCATGCCTCGCATGTGTTGTCAGTTCCTGAGAAATGCCAAAAAGCTGTCACCTCACGTAAATTATCCCAGTCAATATGCCTCGGATTTCTGAACTCGGGAAGTGCCGCTGGCTGCTGGCGGCGCCAACGGTAGTGGTTTACCACTCAGACGAAGTCATATGTACAAGTGGACTGAAAACGAGCACCCTCACTCTTCATAAACGTAAATTGTTCCATGGAATCATGTTCCACAAGTGTTTGAATTTGTTCAATCTGTATGTCTGGCACACTAAATGACCTAAATTGTGTATGTCAAACATGTACTATGACTAGGATGAATCATTGTTCCTCGAGCGTGAGTACTATATAGAGTCAACGCTACTGGCTTAGAAAGGAAATGTTTTCCGGCGTGGGACGGTTCCCACGCATTTATGGGTGCGGTAGAAACCTTGCCAAGCAAGGTTAAATGAGGTTGGAAGCGATTTATTACTATTTCCCTTTCTCTGACGGCCGTCATTCGTAACCTGGTCTGTCGTTTGAGTCCCTCAGACCCGAACAAAAGACGAGGTCATGGATGCTGTAACCTGGCTAAACTACCTACTGCGTTGAGTGGGTCACTCTCCGTAAGCGCCGTGATAGCTGCAGACAAGAATACAAAACTATATTCGCATGGATTGGAAAGCACAAACCGTTGGAGTATCCCAGAGCATTCAGTTTTCTTCTCAGGACGCATGAGGTGGGCATATTAAACAAACGACCCATGGTTCTGCAACGAATCTGACCCGAACGTTGGACCTGTGGCGTTTCTCGCACTCATAGGTGCATGGAAGGTACTGCACACACGCTTGAATTCATCTATTGTTCATCCCAGGTAATCATGTTTATAGAATGATGGACCGGAGAGGTGGCATCGACGTCCAAGAATCCCAAGGAGACTAGGTTGCGTGGATGTCCGCTTCTTTCTTGATCGCGCAATACTTCACGATCGGGTACATGGATATATAATTTTGATGCGAAGTAAACTGATCTCTAGGTTATGCAAAGGCTTGATAAGGCACGCCAAACACTCTTCCTCGACTGGCCACCGCCCATAACAACATCCAGCTGCTGTGTATACGAGTCGAAACCTACGACCTTACCGCATAATCCAGCAGTGTGCTGTGAAGAGAATATTTGTATACGAGCCCACCGCTTTTGGATAGGCGTGGCAAGTCAGAAGGCCAAGTGATACAGGAATCGGTAATCGCCATCTCCGATGTTGGTCGATTTCTCGAACATCTATGGGACGACTGTAAGTCATGACATCAAATATACAGGGACTTCCATGCTTCAGTTGGAAAGTAACGTAGCTGGGTGGCCATCAGAACCTGTCGGCATGCTTATGGAATGACAACTTTAGACGAGCGATCCGTGTACATGCCACGTAACAATGCAAGTCTGGTCTACAAGTCAAATGTAGAGAACGTGGAACGAATCTGGTCAGAAAAGTCGCAGTTCTGCATTCTGGGGTCTCTGCAACTGCCGACAGCAACGCTAGGGGAAGGGCCAGAATGACCGTAATTGCAGTAGGCTTGCGTGGCAACGGTAAATCTCTCCCGTACAGAAGCCAGTTTGAGTGCTATGTCAATGCCCATCCGCTCCGCTTCTTCCAAAGTTATTGATTCCGGTCGCTTGGCCAACTCATTTAAAGCAGGTAAAAGCCAGTTGGTGATGTGGTATTGCTGGGAAAGAACAACTTTGTCAGCAGCACCAATCCCACTTGCCATCAGTTCATCGATGGCCGCTTGGCGCAACTTCTCGAAACCCCATCTCGTAGACAGCTTGAGAACAGATGTCCACTGCTCAATGCCATGTGGCAAAGAGGGCTGTGAACCATATTTTCTGGAAAAACGGCATGATCTACGCTAAATAGAACTATTTTGGCTGCTAACCTGTAGAGAAGAGCATTCAACAGCTGCTCGAAATCGTACTTGCTGGTTCCGAGAAGTCGAATGGGATTCTCGTCACTAGATCCCTCTAGCACAATGCTATCACCCTGCGGCAAGGAAAACATGTCGCAAAATACTTCTGACTCTTGTTGAAACGGTTCTCTAGGAACCCTAAACAAGCAGTCTTCCACCTAGGCACGACGTATAACTTAACCAGGGGTCCCCGGAAAAACATTGATTTTAAACTGTAGGAACACTCACCAAGAAGGTCACTGTCGATGTGTAAAACCTCGAATGTGTAGATATTTCATTGTTGGTGGTCATTGTGAAGGACGTCATCAACATTAGCCTCCCTGCTCTGGATGTGTTCTGCACGTGACGGCGGGAGACTTGGAGCGCTATACAGAGACAGGAGCTTATATGACACACAGGTAATGCAGAATGCGATCGATCGAACCGCATCAAGGGCACTGATAAGAGTCAAATCCCGATCTATCCGGTATCAGTTGGCACATTGTGAAACCGGAAAAGATGCGGTATGAACGGTAGGATCTGAGTGCGTGTCGCAGCCTCCGCTGAAAACTGGCCCCAACGGGCGAAAGTGGTTACCACGGGAGTAGTTAATTGGTTATACCACAGTCGGTCGTAAAGATGCCTTGTACACAGCCAACGCTGCGTTCAGGATAGAAAAACTGCCAACTCACAAGTATTGTTGAATGTGCCAAAGGGAATGCACAAGCCACTGAATAGATGTATCCGAAACACGTAGCGAGTCATCGTAACTATGGGACGCGACTGGGCGACTAAGTACCACCACACCGCAACTACCGGCTCTGGGGGAAAGTACTCGGCACACCGCCAGTGCCAAAAATGCAGCTGCGCGAGCGGCGTATACAGTCCTCCTCGCCCTGACAGGTCTGAGCCTCTGCAATGGTTTGTGTTACTACTAGACAGAAGAAGCTGGTGTGGCAGACTCACTTGTCCATATAGCGTGCATAAATGGCCAATGAGCCCTCCACGGTATACATGAGTAGAAAGTCAGCGGGATGCATGTAGAGGCTGTCTCGGCACACTCGAAGTCTAGTTCGGGAAAGCCGAGCAGTTGGTCCATGACAACGGTGCTCAGGGACTCTGAACCTCTCGCTGGTATGTGAGAGTCTATGTTTAGCGACATGGATACGAAGATGTGTGTGCTGGGATGGGGGGATGGTCTGTCAGCTGACGGGACAGGGAACAACGTTTGAATGAGAACGGACAGAATAGTCATGTGGTAGAGGGAAGATTGGAAGAAAGTGAAGATACCTCTACGCAAATGTAGGGAGGACACACTTCGTCCGATCTGAAGGAAGACACGTGGGCAAGAAAAGGACCAACACGTTGGGACAGGGACTGACCATGACAATCAATAGTCATCCAGATCCATCTGGCTCCGACTGGAACTCCTCCCTTGCCACCCGCCTAACTGTGGAGCCTTGTCGATGAAAATGACTCGGTAAAATGGCCAGATGCGACCACCGTCGCAGATGAACGCAAGGTTTGTGACAAGGAAAGTCTTGAGTCTGGATGATACTATTGATTGTGATCAATTCCGATGAGGGTGGACTTCTCTAATATCCCTGGGGTATAGGTCACATGAGTTGCAAATTCAAAGATACAGTCCTACACTTCAGGGTGACTACCCAGTTACATATGACTGTTCCACAGACTGAGTGACACGGCCATATGTATGTATGTGGCTGGCCCACGAAATGTGAAGGATGCTTTTGGAAGTTTTCCTCGGGGCGCGCAAAAGAATCTGTAGTGTGTGAACAACTTATCTAATAAAACTATATACAGCAGTAACGTAGTCAGCAATGCTTATCCTGTCCGTGGGTGTCGTGCCCTTGCTTGAGAAACAAGGTGCAGGGATTATCAATTTGAACATACTCATACGTGACTGGGTAGCATCTTGTTGAAAGCTTTTTAATTACAGATGACTCTAAGGAGTCTCGGATGGCTCCTTTCCTATTCTGGTCCCCAGCGCTTGCGACTCGTCCCGCTTGCTCTCGACAATAACTGATGCGGAGCTGACTACGTAACTCTGTGCCCGCTAACAGCCAGTGAGCGAGAAATTTTTGTGCCACTATGTTGAGGTACTGGTGGCTCACGTTCAGCAGTGACTTCTCTTAGTAAATTCACGAACTACACATTGGTCCTGACAGTTCTCAACTTTCCGTCAGTACCAGCATCCTCGTCTACGTCATGTGAAACGAAAGGATGTGGAGCTCGATGACAACAACGAAGGTTCGGGAAGTGCATTCCACGCATGACAGCCTTTCTTCTGAGCACACGCTAAAGACTGGACAGCCATGTTACACAAACCGCTCAACGGTTTCGTGACAAATCTGATTCGCATGTTGATCCTGCGTAATATGGCATTCCTCACTCAGATTTGCCTGAAGGTGCAGCAAACACCACTTTTCATCTATCAAGTGACGCTCCGAAGAAATCTCTGAATAGAGGGGTGGTTATTCATGTTCATACACAACGAACCGACTGGGTGGCATCGCCTGCCAATAAAGAATCTGGAGGTCGCGCAATGCTTCCACAATCCCCGTACAGGGATATGTAGTTTGATGAAGAACAGCCAGATGCTGCTACATTTTGCAGACGAGAGTGGGGCTCCGCTTTTTGAGAAGGGTGACGAGTCGGAAGGTCGAGTGATACAGGCGATGGTGATTGCAATGCCCGACATTGGTCGATTTCTCCAACACCTCTGGGACGTCAGCTAGAAACTAATGTAGCTGGGTGTCCATCTTTCGAAGAGCCTGTCGAGTCGACACATACATAGAATGGCAGTTAGGGGGGACAAGGCTGTTTTCTTTCAAAATTATTGCAGCCTGCCTAAGTTAGACGAGCGACTCGTGGTACGTAACATTGTAAGTGTGGTCTACAAATTGAATGAGGAAAACGTGGAACGAATCTGATCGGAAAAGTCGCAGTTCTGCATTCTGGGGTCTCTGTGACTGCCGACAGCAACGCCATTGCTGTTGTCGTCGTCGTCGTCGATTCTGTTGCCGTTGCGTGGATAGGTAGTGCCAGAGGAAGAAGCAACAGTCCGGCAGGATTTAGAGTAGGTTTTCACGCTAACGGTAACCCTCTCCCGTACGGAAGCCATTCTGAGTGCAATGTCAATGCCCATCCGCTTTGCTTCCTCCATAGTTATTGGTTCCGGTCGCCTGGCCAATTCATTTAAAGCGGGCAAGAGCCAGTTGGTGATGTGGTATTGTTGGGCAAGAACAACTCTGTCAGCAGCACTAATCCCACTTTCCATCAGTCCATCGATGGATGCTTGGCGCAACGTCTCAAAACTCCACCTCGTAGACCGCTTGAGAACAGATGTCCACTCCTCAATGCCATGTGGCATATTAGGGTGTGAATCATATTTCCTGGAAAAATGGTATGATCAACCTCTTCAACCCTGTAATGACAACAGTTTGGTTGCTAACCTGTGGAGAAGAGCCTTCAATAACTGCACGAAATCGTCTTTGCGGGTACCATCAATTCGAATGGGATTTTCGTCACTCAATCCCTCCACGACAGTGTTATCGGCCTGTGGCAAGGAAAACATGTCGCAAAATACTTCTGACTCTTGTTGAAACGGTTCCCTAGGAACCTTAAACAAGGAGTCTTCCACCTATACGCGATGCATACTACGATGAGCCTTCGGACAACGATTAACTCTAGACCTAAGGAACACACACCAAGAAAGTGACTGTCGATATGTAAAAATCTGAATACCTAGATATTTCATTGTTGCTAGCCATTGCTGTTGTCTGAAGGAGAGATGTTATCGATAATCAGTGTTCTATATCGGCAACCCATTCTGAGTTGAACGTCTTCTACACGTGATGACAGGGCGACCATCCTCTGATTTTGGGAACCGTGTATCACTAATTGTTCAGGCCTCAGGCCTTCAGGTGTGGAGCGCTAGTGCATGGTAGTAGTTGGAATTGATGTAATGTAAATGCGATCGATTGAACCGTACTAAGGGCACTGACTCAGTCAATTTCCTATCTTACCCAGTATCAGTTGGACCAGGTCACACGCATGATACTATGACCACCAAGCTGGGCGACCAAGTACAACCATACTGCCACTGCTGGTCCTGGGGAAATGCTCGGAGTGCTGCCAGTGGCTGAAATGCGACTACGCCAGTCACATGCATCCTGTAATCTCGACAATCATTTGTACCACTGAGATGCAAAAGAAACTGGTGTAGTAGACTCACCTATCCATATACGAGCGCGTAAATAGCCAGTGAACCTTCCACGATGTTCACGAATTATCAGCGAGCGGAGCGTCATGACAGACGCAAAGTCGAATTCGGGAGAGCCGAGTGGTTGTTCCATGATGACAGTATTCGGGGACCCTGCAAGGAGGTTCGCTCCGGTACGTGAAGGTCTACAATTAGTGACGTAGACAGTAAGGAAGGCACAGCTCCGGGATGTGCAAGACAGAGTCTCGTGATTTCTAGAGTGTTTGTGATCGATCATAGTAGAGAGTGTCCTCGTTATACATACACATCCACCGTGCCTGTCCTGGTGCTACTGTGCTGATGCACAAAATCCCGCCGAGTTGGTTCACATGCGAACTCCACACTTGGCGGTGCAGAGTCACATCTGACCTCACTCCTCAATGAGGTCTTGTGTCAATGCCGCTCTGAATTTTCTACTGTTCTCAGCAGAAACTTGGTATACATCTGCAGAAATGGTTTCTCCTTAAATAGACTTTATTCGTAGGGATCCTAGCTGCCTGGCTGGGTAGTCATCTTAGTGAAAACTTGTCAATTACTGGATTGCTCTACAGCCTCGGATGGCTCCTTTCCCACTCTGGTTTCCAGCGCCTGCCATTCGTCCCGCTTGCTCTCGGCAATAACTGATGCGGGGCCAATCGCGTAAAAGTGAATGAGCCTCCGCTTTTCGAAAAGGGTGACGAGTTGGAAGGCCGACTGATACAGGCATTGACAGTTGCAATGCCTGGTGTTGGAACAACTCTGGGACGAGAGTAAGTCATGACATCGCACGTACAGCCCCATACTTCAACTGGAAAGTAGCGTAGTTAGTTGGCCATCTTTCGAAGGGCTTTCGACATGCTTATGGAATGGTAGCCAGAGAATGCAAAGCTACTTTCTTTCAAAGTTATTGCAATCTGCCTAGGTTAGGCGAGCGACTCGTGTGCGTGCCACGTAACATTGCTACAAGTCGAACGTAGAGAATGTGGAACGAATCTGATCAGAAAAGTCGCCGTTCTGTATCCTGGGGTCTCTGCAACTACTGACGACAACGTCGTTGTCGTTGGGTTGGTGGCATCCACAATAACAACAGTTGTTTGGTGCGATAACAGTGGCTCTTTCTCATACGGAAGCCAGTTTGAGTGCAATACCAATGCCCATCCGCTTAGCTTCCTCCAAGGTTATTGGTTCCGGTCGCCTGGCCAGCTCATTTAAAGTGGGCAAAAGCCAGTTGGTGATGTGGTATTGTTGGGAAAGAACAACTCTGTCAATAGCACCAATTCCATTTTCCATCAGTCCATCGATGGAGGCTTGGTGCAACTTCTCAAAACTCCACCGAGTAGACAGTTTGAGGACTGTTGTCCACTGCTCGATACCATGTGGCATATTAGGCAGTGAACCATATTTCCTGGAAAAACTGTAGAAAAGGGCTGTAGGCAGCCTCAGTAGTGACTCAACTACTATATATTAGATGTACCTGTAGGCAGCTACAGGCTATCAGTAAGTATGGAAATACTAAGTAAATAGTAGGCTTACCCTCAGTAGTGACTCAACTACTGAGGGAATAGTACCAAAATGTACTGTGAAGTGTACACTCTAAGTGCTTATGTAATCAATAGAAAAGCGTACCAAAATAGACATCACACAGGGGTGATTCAATCTCCAACACACCCCCTGAAGCTCCACTGTGTGATAAGTAGAGATGCAGAAAATATAACTCAAATGAATGTATACCAAATAATTCAATAAAACGAGTGTGTTCTGCTGTTAGTGATCTTCGAGTCCATGTGTGTATACGAGCGTTGTTTGGTCGTGTTGATGCGCCGCATTGTGGCAACTTCCCATTTCGGAAATGCTTGAGTGGTGCGCGCGCTCTGGCCTTGTACAGTGATCGAAAGGCCGCCGTTTTGACTGTCGGAAGGATCCTCGCCATTCCGAGTGCGTCTGGGAGGCACCCCATGTCGCTGATAAGTGTCTGGAACACCCCAGGGGGGTTTTCGGCGTTTCCTGGGTCCGTGAGGTGACGAAATGGTACCACTGACTGCTGTGTGGTCACCATGGTGTGTATGCCCTCTCGGTTTGGCATTTCCAGCGTCGCTGACTTCGTTATAGCGAACACATAGTGTCGGAGAGCCCCCCGCAACTATTTCGCATGGATCGGTTGGCGTCGAGAGGAGCCGCAGTGGCCGTATGGCAACCACAAGTGTATGGTAGGCGCTGGGCCTCGTACGAATGATGCTGACGTTTTCAGCTTCTGTTTTGATCCTGCCCTGTTGGCGCGGGTCCCTGAGGGTCCTAGGAGGGTGCATGAGGTCATTTGGAGGCGTTTTGGGCGATGCAGGTGAGGCATCTGATCGTGTCATCTCTCGCTTGTTATCTTGCCTCGTACTGCTGCTGCGAGGCAGCCATTTGGCCACAGGAAGATTTCTTGGCCATTTTTCATTGCTCTGCATCGATATAGGAGATGCCCCCTCCTGCCAGTAGGTGTTGGCAACGTTCCAGAGTCAGTTTGAGACGTTTGAGAGCATTTGAAGTAGCCGCATAGGAATGCCAGCTATCCAGTACGTGTGCCCTCTCGTTTCAAGTCGTCTCGCACGCCTGATGTTGTTATAGCCTTTCTTCATCGTCTGGTACCCTCCCATAGGGTATCTAAACCGTTTCATGGGCCAGAAGAGAGATAGAGGGGGCCGCGTGGGGGCCGCTTGTGTAAAGTGGGCGTCTCACCTTGTATGCGCATCGCTGACACTTCCAGCTCTCGTTTTGATTCTTCCACGTCGACAGGTGACCATGTAGAGTCGAGGAGTGTTCGGCATGCCTGTCAGAGGCAGTTCAGTGAAGAGAATTAAAATGAAAGTGGGAGGAGACTATAGGAGAGTCTCCTGTTGGTGAGAGTGGGGTCAGTTCGACCCAAGAGGTTCTGGAGCTATGAAACATGCCCTGTGAGTGAGGAGATGGGGAGAAAACAAATGAAAACTGGTTTTGAGACTCTGTAGGATTTGAGCAATGATGTCTAAAGATTTTCTGAGGCTAGATAAATATTCCGCTGGGCTTCGTCTTTTGTCTTTCTGCGTCTCTGGTATTTCATCTATTATTCGATGATGTACTGTAGTGTAACTACAAAGACTTGACTTGCACATGGCTTATATAAGCCACAACACAGCCAAACATGAAGTCAAAAACACTAAATAAAAATATAGTAACAATAAAAATCAAAACTGCTAGTAAAAGAAAGAAAATATACTGAATCCTCCAGTAGGGAGATTATTTTCCCTACATCGGGTGGTGCTGGTGAGCCATTCAGGCATAGTACCTTTTGCTGTGTGCGCTGACACTTGCTGTCAGCCAGCAGCTGTGTCTCTGCTCTGTGCAAGCAGATGGTTCTGCTGCTTGTTGCATCGCCGTTCTCCCTATTGTTTGCCTCAGTCCGTTCCCATAGTAAATCCCATAGTAGCACTCATGTGCCATGTTGCTTGAGCCAAGCATGCTCGCCATCTTGCCTCGTAGTCTCGTGCTGCTGCTGTGAGACTGCCATTTGACTGTCAGAAAGTCCATGATGGTTCTGAGTCCATCTATGAGGCATGTCCTGTCTCTGAAATGTATCAGCGATATTCCAGAGACATTTCAAGACTTCGCAATGTAGCGAAATGGGACCGCTGAGGATGAGGCATCTGTAGCCTCTTGTTTTCAGTCCACTGATGTTTACAGGCATTGTGTTGACTCTGCAGTGTCAGTGGGGTACCCTCGACGTCCTAGGAGTGTCTGTAATGCCGTTTGGAGGCTGCATAGGCAACATAGGTAAGCTATTCAGCCGTTTTGCCTGGCATTTGGTATACTGACTCCTGCTATGAGCTAGCGTTGCTTTCTCAACTCGTTGGGAGTCAGCGAGGTCCCTGCTAACTGCATCGTTGTACCTCCCATCATCTCCCTTATCAGGCTCCTTTGGGCATCTGCCCACATGTGCTTGTGTGTCAACTATTTGGGCGCTCATGGCCCTTGTCTCCAGTTCTGTCATTGTTGACCTGACATCTGTGCTATCCCCCCTACCTGTTCAAGCAAGCATACGTGCTCCCACCCCCCAGACCTCATCAGGTGGGGTATCCCATGTGGAGCGCCTTTGGCAAGTTTGCTGCAGGCATTGTGATGCCTGCTTGCTTGGTGTACACGGCAACCTGAGTTCCATGATGGTAGCACTATGGGTTTGCACTGATGGTTCATCCTGTGGTACAGTGACTCCAAAAACCCTTTCCATGTTTGCCCTATTTTCAGTGCATGCAGTGTACTGCCAGACACATGGAGAATCACACTAAGCTTTGGTGGAGTCATAAATAGTACTTAGTCCCGGCTGCAATTTGGCTCCTAGGTCATGTGATTTGATTCACACAGTCTGGAGATATGGCCATTTTAAAACAGCATGTCCATGGAAAGGGTTTTTTCACTTTTGAATTGGTAACTAAGATCTTATTCAAAACATCCAATGATTGCTATTGTTTGGTAATACAAACAAAGATACATGTGTAAACAATATGTCTGAGTTTAAAAAAATTCAAATACCTCATTGTTCCCAACCACCATTATGGTCAGACCCCTTTCTCTTACTCAGCAAAGCACCATTCTCTCTTTGCTTGACTCTGGCCATTCTGGTGAAGCTATTGCCAGGCAAATTGGTGTCAGCCCCTCTACTGTATCCAAACTTTGTTCTAAGAGGCGTTCTAGCCTTCCTAAGGCCCTTGGAGGCTGTCCTTCTAAGCTTTCCCCTGCCAATATTTGCCATGCTCAACATCTTATTACCTCTGGCAAGGCTGAAAATGCAGTTCAAGTCACCAAAGCCCTTGGAAACATCATCAACCAGCCTCTCTCTGCTAATACTGTTCATCATCACTTGAAAAATCTGGTATGAAGTCTGTAGTCAAGACCAAACATCCTATTCTCTCAGCCAAACATTGCAAGGCTCACTTGGATTTTGCTTATACCCACAAGGACTGGACTATAGAGGACTGGAAGAGGGTTGTTTGGTCTGATGAGACCAAAATTAATTGCCTAGGGTCAGATGGACACAAGTGGGCTTGGAAAAAGGCTGGGGAGGGACTTAATGATAGGCTGGTACAAGGAACTCTCAAGTTTGGAGGGGGTTCCTTGATGATGTGGGGGTGTATGACTTGGGATGGTGTTGGCTATGGTACAAAGATTGATGGTAGGATGGATGGGGACCTTTACCTTCAGATTTTGAAGGATGAGCTTCAACAAACATTGGAGCATTATGGTCTCAATCCATCTGATACAATCTTTCAGCAAGACAATGATCCCAAGCATACTTGCAAAAAGGTCAGAGATTGGATAGAAGAGCAGGAGTTTGGGACCATGGTATGGCCTGCACAGTCTCCTGACCTCAATCCCATTGAACATCTCCGGGGTTGCCTGAAAAGAAGGCTTGCAGGGTATGAAACCCCCCTAATGGGATTCATGAGCTATGGGAGAGAGTTCAGGTGGAGTGGGAGGGGATTTCAGTGGAGGAGTGTCAGAAACTAATTGAAAGCATGCCTAGAATGGTTGAGGCAGTGCTTAGAGCAAAAGGTGGATATACCAAGTACTGATAATATCCAAATACCCTTGTAAATTCAAAAGTGAAAAAACCCTTTCCATGGACATGCTGTTTTAAAATGGCCATATCTCCGGACTGTGTGAATCAAATCACATGACCTAGGAGCCAAAATGCAGCCAGGACTAAGTGCTATTTATGACTCCACCAAAGCTTAGTGTGATTCTCCATGTGTCTGGCAGTACACTGCATGCACTGAAAATAGGGCAAACATGGAAAGGGTTTTCGGAGTCACTGTATAGGACATTCGGATTTTGCATTGGGTGGTGGACCAGGTACATCAAGAATTGTCTTGCTGCTCGTTGGGAGACTCTGATCCTGTCTGAGATGTGTTTTTGGTGCAAATTCAATAGAGTGCCCACTGCTCTGTCTAGTGAGATCATCTGTATGCTCGGGAGCCTCAGTGCTCCACTTGGGTGAGTTTCAGTGCTCTGCAGTGTCATCATCTGTGTGCTGACTCCTCTCGTCAGGCACTTCGAGTGTGTCTGCATGTTCATCCAGCTCTGTCCACTGCACGTCTACGATGTCCATCTTGGGTTCCAGGTACCCAGTTGGAATCTCAGTCCAGTCGTTTTTGCTGTCTAGGAGGCCTTCTTCCTCCACTGGTAGGTTGTTCTCCACCCCCTGCATGTCTACGACTTCAGTCTCAGGTGTCAGGTACCTAGATTCAGTCTCAGCGCAGTCATTCGGGCAATCTGGGATGCCCTTTTCTCTGCTAGGTGGATTTTCCAGTTCATTGTGGCTGTTGTGGGTTCCCTGAGTGGTTTCATCAGCCGCACTCTGCTTGGGCTGTGAGTCGCACTGTCGCATGCCTCCCTCTGCTGCTATCCAGCTGTCAGGTCTCAGAATCAGACCGAAGCGCTTTTTGAGATAGTCCCACTTTTTGAGTGGCAACTTCAGGTGTAGCATAAAGGTGAAAATGCTGTCAGGAATGCCACAAATGATGGTGTAGTTTACCATTGCATTTCGTTGTGTCCATGACTGGTCCGTGGTTTTCCATGCTGTGACCTCATCTCATTCCTCATCAGTCTGAGGTGTCCAACCTTCACCTCGACCATCTAGCTCTGCTGGATGTATTGGTCGTGTTTCAGACCCGACCAGGAACCCCATCAAGCCTTTGTCAGAAATGGTGCATAGGACTGAACTTGCATAAGTTATCCAGTTTTGCCCATTGTGTGCGAGCTTGGGTAGGTAATCCATCAGTCGTATCCAATAGCTTTCGAGAGTAAAGACAGTAGTACTTTCTTGTTGAGTAGTCTCTGTGTTCGAGTCGACCATGAGTTGCTACAATAAAATTTTCTTCCGCGCTATGTGGGGCTCATAACCTGTAGAAAAGGGCTGTAGGCAGCCTCAGTAGTGACTCAACTACTATATATTAGATGTACCTGTAGGCAGCTACAGGCTATCAGTAAGTATGGAAATAGTAGGCTTACCCTCAGTAGTGACTCAACTACTGAGGGAATAGTACCAAAATGTACTGTGAAGTGTACGCTCTAAGTGCTTATGTAATCAATAGAAAAGCGTACCAAAATAGACATCACACAGGGGTGATTCAATCTCCAACAAAAACGGTATGACCTACTGCTTCAATGCTGTAACAACAATAATTTGGCTGCTAACCTGTGGAGAAGAGCTTTCAATAACTGCTCGAAATCGTCCTTGCGGGTGCCATCGATTCGAATGGGATGTTCGTCGCTCAACCCCTCCACGACAGTGTTGTCACCCTGTGGCAAGGAAAACATGTCGCAAAATACTTCTGACTCTTGTTGAAACGGTTCCCTGGGAACCTTAAACAAGCAGTTTTCTACCTATACACCACGCGTAGCCACGATGAGTCCCCAGAAAACGATTAATTCTAGGCTTCAGGAACACACCAAGAAAGTGACTGTCGATATATAAAAATCTGAATGTCTAGACATCTCATTGCTGCTAGCCATTGTCGTGGTCTGAAGAAGAGATGTTATCGATAATCATCAAGTGTTCTAAATCAGCGACCCATCTGAACGTCTTCTACACGTGCCAACAGGCGACGATCCTCTGATTTTGGAAACCGTGTATCATCGGCCGCTCAGGCTAGTGCATGGTAGTGGTAGGAATTGATGCTCAGGTCAAGTAAATTTGATTGATTGAACCGCATCAAGAGCACTGACGCAGTCAATCTGCAAAACGGAGTCTCGTGATTTCTAGAGTGTTTGTGATCGATCATAGTAGAGAGTGTCCTCGTTATACATACATATCCACCGTGCCTGTCCTGGTGCTACTGTGCTGATGTACAAAGTCCCGCCGAGTTGGTTCACATGCGAACTCCACACTTGGTGGTGCAGAGTCACATCTGACCTCACTCCTCAATGAGGTCTTGTGTCAATGCCGCTCTGAATTTTCTACTGTTCTCAGCAGAAGCTTGGTATACATCTGCAGAAATGGTTTCTGCTTAAGCAGGCTTTATTCATAGGGATCTGCGACTTCGAATAAGTATCTTAAGCAATCAAGAGGCTCCTGTCGAATTAGGGTAAGTAAGGGTTTTCCTGGTCACGTATAGAAGAAGACTCCACTTACCCCCATAGCCTTCAACCTTTCTGCACGAGGAATTATGAACAATCAAATAAAAATGAACGCTTCGCCGCACATACCGAACAACAGGTCCCCATCGTGGTCTTCTACACGAAATGCACATTCAACTAGGTCCTCCATTGCTTTAGTAGTTATTTCACAGTGATCTGTGATGAGATACGCCGCATTGAGGGGGTTTGTAAGTTGGACGACACGAAGGGTAGGCAAGGTGTCCCTGAGAGTGACAAGAACCGAGAACAAGGTTTCAGATTCCGTCTGAGTGTGATAGTCTTCCCATACGCTCAGTCCAAGATATTCAATAGGAGGTAGAGACAATACATCGTCGGTCAGAATCCAGAAATTGGTCAAGGACAGTGTTAGGCGGCGGATATTCGGACAAGACTGTTTGATCATGGCCAGGTATCGGAAAAACCTATTCTGATAGTTATCACAGTGGGTGAGGTGGACCGAGTGGAGGAATACGCCGTATAGACCCATGAATATTTCCCATGATTCAAAGTCGTACCAGCAAATGTTGATAATGACTTCCCGAAGACTCACTCGTTTCTTCTCCACGCCATACCCACTGAGAGTGCCCCCTTCCGTGATAAGCATTCGTTCCACGGCAAACGTGGTGACCGAAGACAGAATGTTTTTGGGAATGAGGCCATCTGTCCATGGCATATACCGAGAACGCAGGATACACATTCGAGGCAGCTCTGCAAGTAGCTGCCGCTCGGCAAGTAAGGTTTCAGGGTTACTGTCTCGTGGCCCCGTGGACCAGTTAAGGATGCGGAGTGAGGATGCAGTGTGTCGCAACGCGCTTCGAATGAAATGCAAAGCCAATTCTTGCTCGAACGACGGTTCGATGTCGAGAGAAACAATTTCAAGGTTAGGCAGACACATGATAATGTCAGCCAAACGCTCTTCGTCTATTCCAGCGCCTAGGATGACAACATCCAACCGCTCTGCCCACCATCCAAGAGGCCCAGCTCCTGGAACCGCTCCTTTTCCACTCGCATAATTTTGGAGTGTACTGCGGAGAGAGAGAATATGACGAGCCTTGTCGACGAAGATGGCTCGATAAAGGTAACGAATGGCCAGATGCCACCATTGTTTGCAGACGAGCACGAGGGTCCGTTTTGTGACAAGGGCGGCCTTGAGCACCGGATGATACTGTTTATTGTAATCGATTCCGATGAGGGTTGACTTCTCGAAGATTTCTGGGGTGAGGGTGTAGGGCACATGGGTTGCGATCTCGAAGATGCGGTCCCATACTTCAGGTGGAACCCTCATTCGCAGCTGGGTCATCATGTGGGAAGTTTGTCAATTATATAGATTGTCCGGTAAGCACGCCGACTCCTTTCCCGGTCGATCCAGAGCGCTTGCCACTTGGCCCGCTTGCCTTCGACAATAATTGATGCGAAGCCAGCTGCTGACCTGCGTAACTGTGTTCGTAGTCAGTAAGCAGGTGATTTTGGTCCCACGTGACCGCGTCAAGTTGTTGTTGACTTCGGACGCACTGACATTCAGCACCTCACTTTTTACTGTATTCACGGACAACACAATATTGGTCCTGACTGTTCTCAACACGCATTCGGAACCATCGTCTTTATCTACCTCGCGTGAAACGAGGGGACGCAGAGCTCGACGACAACATGGGTAGGGAGGTGCGTTCCAAACGTGTATAACAATCAGGAATTGCGTTGGGAAGCTATTTACTATTCCCACTGCATTAGCCTAGCCAAAACTACCTGCCGCATTAGGTAAGTCGCCTCTTCGTGAACACCATGATGCTGCAGACAAGGATACCAAGCCATACCCACATGGTTGAATTCTGGCGAGAAGAAAGTGCTCGAGTGTTCCAGAGTATTCAGTTTTCTTAGGATGCATGAGCCGAGTTTATTGTGTAAACAGACAGCCCAATGGCTGTGCAACCAAACGTCGATCCTAATAGGTGGTGTCTACAAATCGAATGTGGAGAACGTGGAACGGATCTGATCGGAAAAATCGCAATTCCGCATTCTGAAGTCTCTGCAACTACCGACAGTAACGCTACCGTTGTTGTGGTAGTGGTTGTTTTGAGAACCGCAGTAATCGCAATAACAGGTTTGCTGTATTTTCCCGTTGACGGTTACTCTCCTCCGTACAGAGGCCAGTTTGAGTGCAATGTCAATGCCCATCCGCTTTGCTTCCTCCAAAGTTATTGGTTCCGGTCGCCTGGCTAACTCATTTAGGGCGGGCAAAAGTCAGTTGTTGATGTGGCTAGAGAACCGTTTCAACAAGAGTCAGAAGTATTTTGCGGCATGTTTTCCTTGCCACAGAGTGACAGCGTTGTCGTGGAGGGGTTGAGCAAAGAATATCCAATTCGAATCAATGGAGCCAGCAAGGTGGTTTCGAGCAGTTATTGAAGGCTCTTCTCCACAGGTTAGCAGGCCAGAATTGTTACTTTAGAGCATTGAAGAGATAGATCACACCGTTTATCCGAGAAATATGGCTCACATCCTAATTTGCCACATAACATCGAGCGGTGGACATCCGTTCTCAAACCGTCCACGATATGGAAGTTTGAGCAATTGCGCCAAGCTTCCATCGATGGACTGATGGAAAGTGGGATTGGTCCTGTCGACAGAATCGTTCTTTCCCAATAATAGAGCCTTAAACAAGGAGTCTTCCACCTATACACAACGGTGAGTCTCCGGAAAAAGAGCCACTCTAAGCGTTAGCAGGGCTCTCCAAGAAGGTGACTGTCGAGATGTAAAAATATGAATATCTAGATATTTCATTGTTGGCGGTCATTGTTGTGTCTGACAGAGGGGTGTTCTTGAGGTACCCATCAGCTACCCTATTCTGAACGTGTTCTATATAAGGCGGGAAGCAGTGAGGCATGGTAGTGGTAAGAGTGATGCACAGGTCTCGCAAACGTGATCAATTGAGCAGCTTTCAAGGGTACTGACGCGGTCTACCTTTTACCCTACCCAGTGTCTGTCGAAACCGGAGGACACATGGTATGAATTGGAAGGATCTGAATTGTGTCGCTTTCATTGAAAGCAGACCCAATAGTAGACGAAAGCGTGTACATTGTAAGTCAGCGAGAACCATAGGAGTACCTGATGGGGTATACGATGAAGAACTCCCGACTCAAAAATGCCTCGAAGGCCAACTGCGCATTTATGATAGAAAAACTGACAACTCACAGAGGTTGAATGTACCAACGGCAATGTCCAAACTGCCGAACGGACGTATTCGAAACACACGGAGAGTGGTTGTAATTCCGGAAAGATGCACCAGCAAAGGTGGATAGGGTGTGACTCAACCAAGGTGGCCGGGTACCACTACACTGCGACCGTGGGTTCTGGGGAAAGTGTTCGGACCGCTCTCAGTGACAGAAATGAAACTGCGCTAGTGGCGTATACAGTCCCTTCTGCCGCCCTGCAACGCGGAAACTAGAGTGGTAGACTTGTTCGTATAGCGCGGGCAACCATGTTAGCCAGTGAACCTTCCATGAGTCATCAACAGGCGGGCGGCGTGTAGAGGCTGATTCGACACATTCAAAATCGAATTCAAAGGAGCCGAGTGATTGCTCCATAATTTTTGTTTAGCGACGTAGACAGGAAGGAGGGCAAATAGTAGGGAATCTATTTGCTGGCAGGGTGAGAAATTTGTCAGCTGGTGGACCAAGGAACGGCGTTTGAATGGACAAAGTGGTCGTTTCCGAATCTGCAGTAGAGAGAAGACCGGAAGGAAGTGAGCATAATTCTGCGCAAGTGTGAGGACGCGCTTCGTTATGCAGAGGACGACCACGTTGGAACGGGGACTGCCTACGACACTGACATTGGTTGCAGAAGAAGGGATATGGCGCTCTGACGTTGTTGTAGAATTCTGTTAGTCTATTAGCTGAAAGGACACGGGCGTATGGGGGAGATTCAAATGTCACACGCATACACGCCTTGCCTTCCAACCACCACCTGGTCAACCACAATGGACCATCTGACGGTACCGCCTACCACTGCAGATCGCAGCACGTCTTCGTCGCCTTTATCCTCAGAAACATCAATGGTATGCACGCTGACTCCAGCCTCGACTGCACTAGACCACTACTCGACGACATTACACACAGGACCCCGCAACAGTTGCAGAGCTTGCGCTTGCAGTCCAGTTGGAACGACTACGAGTCGCAGAAGCGTTGGCAGCCCGCGACAACGTTGTAGGGCTTCTCGAGGACGCATATATCTCAGTCAGACAGAAAACAGCTACCATATCTCGACTGGAACGAGAACTCGAGATTCTCAGACGGTCATCGTCGAGCCCTTCGAATCCAAGGGCGTTAATACAGGAAAGTCAATGTGGTGATTCTCTCACTGACGCCGAAGATCAGACGGACGTCGAGAAGGCTCTCAACGCTGAAAGTCATGTGAGAGAAATTTTCCCGGGAGTTCCTTTGTATCTTCGATGGCTATCGGCATTGAGAATTCGGCGATGCTATCAGTGATTGACTATCTTCTCTGCTAGGTGCGTTCGGATTCTCCGTCCTCCTGGGTACGAATCACAACACCATCCAAAATCACTGGCTTTTTGGAACGTCGTGCCGCGTGTGCCTTGCGGGCGTCGGACAAGGTTGTCCCTATTGTAAATGACGATCTCAACGAAGAGGTGAGCGCATATATGCGGCTAACCTGCAGAATGTTTCCGCACATTCGTCCAGATTGCGCTGTCATCGCTTTCGTTGGACGGTAGAGCCGAGAAGACCGTCGCTGGACGGCACTCGATACTTGCTGCGCTTCCCCTTCCGTCCGACATCCCAGAAGATGAACTGCACCCTATCGTACTGCCCCACTCATATTCCTTAGGCGAATTTCTTCGCAATACCACTGGCGTGCGTGCTGTGTTCAACGTACTCATCTTACTGACCCTCCCACCAAGACTTTGAAGAACTTGTAAGGACACTCTAATCTTCCTTTCCCAGTCATTTGCTTTAGCCGTGATCATCAGACTGAAGAATTATCGAGTCTTGACGCAAGTTACGACGTATTGGTGCCCGGATCGAGAAGAACATGGGTATTTTCTCACTCCGGTTTTCAAGTGTACCACGAACCCGCGCGTCGTCACTGCACATCGGTGGTCGGCCGTGGATGTGCTTGGTCACATGCGAGAACCGACCGGTATGCTAAGAGGCCGACAGATGAATGTTTCTCACTGCGATGACGTTTGCTTATAGAATGCTTTTATAACAAGGACGGGAAGTGGTACTATGCGGGCACATATGTGGCGTTTCGCATGGACGATCTGACGACCCAAGAGTGGGGACTGCTCTCCACAGAGGTATAGGAAATGATTCGTAACTTGTCGCCCTTTACGTGGACATTTTCAGACTACACAAGCGCTGATCAAGGAAACGCTCGCGGGCCGGAAGAACGTGTCGCCTCAAAACACGTACGAGACAGGTCAACTGTATGCGGCCGGGGCCCTGAGAGCATCCTGCGTCGGACTGCAATGCATTGGATTCAACAATAAGGTGTATCACAGCGTTCTGGAACAGTCACGATTCGTACATTGGACGCGCAGCTCTGGATGGACCACCCCCACTCCGCCCACTGGTCAACACGATGCAAGCAGTGACAACGGAAAGTCTTCGGTTAACTAAGAGATTCTTCCCTCTTCGCGACTTATTGTGCTTGGACTTTTCATCCGCAGCGTGTACGTGAGCGTTTTTCGAGTGGCTACTTTCTCTCTCTTCATTGTGTCACTGTCAGTTGTATCCTTGCTGCTAAGTGCTAAGTCGTAGGACAATTCTACACGTAGGCATGACGACTGAGTTGTAATCGTTACACGTGGCAGTTTGTCCTACCGCTCTCCGTGTCGTTCTCCTGCCCTCCACCAATTTGAAAAGAAAGTGAACCTAGCCCCCTCGTTTTGCTCCGTAGGCACACCACCAAGTACTACTCTCCGTCGCAAGGGAGTGATTGCCACTCGTCGACAGTGAGTGAGTCGTCGCCAGACACTTCGTTTCACACTTTGACTCGCCAATGCTATGTCTTGGCGGCCTTGTCTTGCCATTCCTGTATTGACATCGAGCCAAGGGTGCTACTCTTATAAGCGATCCCACGGAGCCAGGGTGTTGGCAAGAGGAAGCCATCCACGTTGATGTCCATCCATTTCTCTAAATCCGTCTGTGTTGAAAATTACGAGGTGGGGAAATCGTGCATGGAATGCGTGTATAGCTTACGGTAAGTAATGCCTGTGAGAGACACTGTTTGGAGACACCGGACAACAAGTAGTTGCCCGACCGAGTCCATCACTGTGCAGTGGATCGGTAGCACATACAGGTAGGGGTCTAGGTACTTCGACCACAGGCAATCCGTACCCAATGGTTCCGCAACAAATCTGATTTGAACGTTGGACCTAGTAATATGGCGTTTCTCGCACCCCGATTCTGTTTGAAGCCACTGCACACACGCTGTTCACTAGTAGAATATGACCACCCGGCCGAGGTGGCATCGACGGCCAACGGAGAATCTCGAGGAGACAAGATTGTGTGGATTTTGGTTTCTTCCTTGGTCACACATACCTCCACAATAATCACACAGGGATATGTAAATTTGATGTGAAGTGATTTGATTTCGAGGTTAGGAAGACCCTCGATATGTACGCCTAACGCTCTTCCTCGATCTAGCCACTGTCCCATGACAACATCCAACCACCGTGCACGCCATTCAAGAGGTATTCACTTATGACCTCACCGTATAATCCTTCAGTGTGCTGCAAAGAGAGTATATGTCGAGCCTCGTTGATAAGGAATGCCTCGGTTAAGGCAGCGACTGCCAGATGCTACCCCTGTTTTCAGACAAGAACGCTGCTTCCGGCCATGGCTCACATGAGTGGCGAAAATGATACAGGCGACGGTAATCGCCATGTCCAATGTTGGTTGATCTCTCCAATATCTCTAGGAGGGGTGTAAGGTATGATACCGAATACACAGCGCCGTCCTTCAGCTGGAAAGCAACGTAGCCGGGTGGCCATCTTTCGAAGAGACTGTTGACAGGCTTATGAAATGGCAGTTAGAGGAGGCAAAGCTACTTTCTCTCAAAGTTACTGCAGTCTGCCTAGGTTGGATGAGCAACTCGTCTACATGCCACGTAACGCTGTAAGTTTGGTCTATAAATCAAACGTGAAGAACGTGGAACGAATCTGATCAGTAAAGTCGCAGTTCTGCATTCTGGGATCTCTGCAATTACCAACAACAACATCATTGCTGCTGTTGTTCATGTTGGGTTGATAAGGAGCACCAAAGACGCCGGGACTGTTGTAATTGATGAAAGTTCTCGCGGGAGCGGTAACTCTCTCCCGTACAGAAGCCAGTTTGAGTGCAATGTCGATGCCCATCCGCTTTGCTTCCTCCAAAGTTATTGGTTCCGGTCGCTTGGCCAACTCGTTTAAAGCGGGCAGTAGCCAGTTCTTGATGTGGTATTGTTGGGAAAGGACAACTCTGTCAAGAGCACTCATCCCACTTTCCGCCAATGCTTCGATGGACGCTTGGCGCAACTTCTCAAAACCCCACTTCGTAGATAACTTGAGAACAGACGTCCACTGCTCGACGCTATGTGGCGAAGTAGGCTGTGAACCATATTTCCTGGAAAAATTTACTTCAGTGCTGAAATAACAACAATTTGGCTGCCGACCTGTGGAGAAGAGCCTTCAATAACTGCACGAAATCGTCCCTGCTGGTTCCATCGATTCGAATTGGATTTTCGTCACTCAACCCCTCCACGGCAAGGTTGTCACCCTGTGGCAAGGAAAACATGTCGCTAAATACTTCTGACTCTTGTTGAAACGGTTCTCTAGGAACCCTAAACAAGGAGTCTTCCACCTAGACACGATACGTAACTATGATGAGTCTCCGAGAAACTTTAAGTATTAGGAGGACTCGCCAAGAAGGTGACTGTCGATATGTAAAAATCCGGATACCTAGTTATCTCGTTGGTGGCCATTGTTGTTGTGTCTGACAGGGACGTTATTGGGGTACCCATCAGCTACCCAATTCTGAACGTGTTCTACACGAGGCGGAGAGCACTGATTGGCATGGTGGTAGTGGGCGTGGTGCAGACGTCATGGTAACGTGATCAACTGAAAAGCTTTCAAGGGCACTGACGCTGTCTATGTCTTTTCTTACCCAGAATCTGTCGGAACTCGGAACATTGCGAAACTGGAGAACGCATGGTTTGAACAGGCAGATCAAGCTGAATTGCGTGGCCTTCACTGACAACGAACCCAATAATGGATTGACGCTGTACACTACAAACCAGCGGGAACCATGGGAGTACTTCATTGGGTATACGATGAAGATCATCCGTCCCAAAATTGCCTTTTACAAGGCAACCTGTGTATTTATGATAGAAAAACTGACAACTCACAGACGTTGAACGTGCCAATGGCAATGTCCGAACTACCGAACAGATGTATTCGAAACATATAGCGAGTCGTCCTAATTGTGGAAAAAGTGCACCAGCAAGAGTGAATAGGGTATGACCGGACCTTATACTCCCGTGACCCAATCATGTTGACCAGGGGCAACCACACCGCAGTCCTTCTCCTTACCCTGAAATCTCCACAAATATCTGCACAATTGCCAAACAGAGGCTGGAGTGTATACTCGTTCATATTGCGAGGGTACAATGAACCTTCCACGGCGTGCACGGGTAGACAGCCAGCGGGACACGTTTAGAGGCTGTCTTGACCCACTCGAAGTCCAACTTGGGAGAGCAGAGCGGTTGGCACTCGAGGGCCGTGCAAGAACGTCCGTTTGGCTACGTGCAGAGAGTCCATGTCTAGCGACATTGATAGGAAAGAAGACAAAGAGTAGGGGATGTGTGTACTGGCACGATGTGAAGGTTCTTCGGTGAGGGCGTCAGGGAACAACGTTTGAATGGTTGGCGTGGTCGTACTGAATCTGCGGTGGAGGGAGAATTGCAAGAAAGTGAAGATAATTCTGCGTAAGTGTGAGAAAGACACGTTTCGTTGCACCCACAGTGAAGACATGGCAAACGATGCTAGATACACCAGCGTTGGCTGCAATGGGATGCAGGAGAAGAATAATCGAGAGAAATGGTGGTGACCCGTGCACAAACATGAGACGAGTTCGCAGGACTCTGGGTTCGTAAGTGAAAAGAAACGAACGTACGGGGGAGATTCAAATATCAAACACGCACACGCCTTGCCTTCCAACCCCCACCTGGCAAACCTCTGAAGGTACCGCCTAGCACTGCAGATCGCAGCACGTCTTCGTCGCCTTTATCCTCAGAAACATCAATGGTATGCACGCTGACTCCAGCCTCGACTGCACTAGACCACCATTCGACGACATTACACACAGGACCCCGCAATAGCTGCAGAGCTTGCGCTTGCAGTCCAATTGGAACGATTACGAGTCACAGAAGCGTTGGCAGCCCGCGACAACGTTGTGGTACTTCTCGAGGACGCATACGTCTCAGTCAGACGGAAAACAGCAACCATATCTCGACTGGAACGAGAACTTGAGATTCTCAGGCGGTCATCGTCGAGCCCTTCGGGTTCGAATCGAAGGCCGTTAATACAGGAGAGTCAATGTGGCGATTCCTTCGCCGCCGCCGAAGATCAGACGGACGTCGAGAAGGGTCTCAGCGTTGAAAGTCATGTGAGAGAAGTCCACCCAGGAGTCCCTTTGTATCTTCGATGGCTCTCGGCATCGAGCGTTCGGCGATGCTATCAGTGATTGACCATCTTCTCTGCTAGGTACGTTCGGATTCGCCGTTCTCTTGGGTACGAATCGCAACACCATCCAAAATCACTGGCTTTTTGAAACGTCGTGCCGCGTGCACCTCACGGGCGTCGGACAAGGTTTTCCCTGTTGTAACTGATGATCTCAACGAAGAGGTGAGTGCATATATGCGGCTAACCTGCAGAATGTTTCCGCACATTCGTCCAGATTGGGCTTTCATCGCTTTCGTTGGAAGGTGGAGCCGAGAAGACCATTACTGAACGGCACTCGATACTCGCTTCGCTCGCCCTAACTTTTCAGTCAAGACTCTAAAGGGCTTGTGAGGACACACTGATTATCCTTTCCAAGTCCTTTTCATCAATCATCAGACTGAAGAATTATCGCATCTTGACTCAAGTTACGACGTATTAGTGGCCAGTTCGGGAAGAACACGGGTATTTTCTCACTCCGGTTTTCAAGTGCACTACAAATCCACTCGTCGTCACTGCACATTGGTAGTCGGCCGTGGACGTGTTCGGTCACATGCGAGAACCGACCGTATGCTAAGCAACCGACAGATGAATACCTTTCGCTGCGATGACATTTTTTTGTAGAGGGCTTTTATAACAAGGACGGGAAGTGGTACTTTGCGGGCACATATGTGGCGTTTCTCATGGACGATCCGACGACTCAAGAGTGGGGGACTGCTTTCGACCGAGGTATAGGATATGATTTGTATCTTTTCGCCGTTTACGTGGACATTTTCAGACTACACAAGCACTGATCAAGGAGACGCTCGCGGACCGGAAGAATGTGTCGCCTCAAAACACGTACGAGACCGGTCAACTGTATGCAGCCGGAACCCTGAGAGCATCCTGCGTCGGACTGCAATGCATTGGATTCAACAATAAGGTGTATCACAGCGTTCTGGAACAGTCACGATTCTTACATTGGACGCGCAGCACTAGATGGACCACCCCCACTCCGCCCACTGGTGGACACGATGGAAGCAGTGACGACGGCAAGTCTTCGGTTAACTGAGAGATTCTTCCCTCTTCGCGACTATTCTGCTTGGACTTTTCGTCTGGGGCGTGCACGTGAGCGTTTTTCGAGTGGCTGCTTTCCCTTTCTTCATCACGTCACTATCAGCTGTACTCTTGCCGTTAAATATTAAGTCGTAGGACAACTCTACACGTAGGCATGACGACTGAGTTATAAGGGTTACACGTGGCTGTTTGTCCTACCGCTCCCCGCCCTCCACCAATTTGAAAAGAAAGTGAACCTAGCCCCCTCGTTTTGCTCCGCAGGGTACACACCCCCAATTACTAGTCTCTATCGCAAGGGAATGATTGCCACTCGTCGGCAGTGAATGTACGATCGTTAGGTCCTCCGTATCACACTCTGCTTTGCCGCTACTAAGTTTCGACGACCTTGCCTCGCCATTCCTGTATCGACTTTGAACCGAGGGTGCTGCTCTCATAAACGATCTCCCGGAGCCAGGGTGCTGGTAAGAGGAAACCATCCACGTTGATGTCTATCCCATTGCTGTAAATCCCTCTATGTTGAAAATTACCGGGTGGAGGAGTCGTGCATTCAATTCGTCTATAAGTTAACGCCTGTGAGAGACACTAGTTGGAAACACAGGACCAGAAGTAGTTGCCCGACCAAATCCATCGTTGCGGAGTGGATCGGTAGCGCATACATGTCCGGATCTAGGTCCTTCGACCACAGGAAATCCGTGAGCGCGTTTGCAATAAGCAGTGATATTGTCACCTGCCGGAAAAAAAACCAAAATGGATAGCGTCGCGTCAGAATTTGAATACAACAATCGACGTACCGCACAGCAGAACAAGAACACAGACAGAGTAGCAAATAGCATAGAAAGTTTGAGCCATCCAAAGGCTTGCAATGTGGCGAGGAATATAATTTCCACAGGTATGGTGATGAGGAGAAGAGTGGTCGTGACCAGCTTTTTGGATGGATCCTTTCTGCGGACGTGTGCGTGATGTTTCTCTGCATGAAGCGAAGTTGACAGTCGAGAGACGGAGATTGACCCCACACTCCCTGGTAAACCTGTTCTACGCTGAGGTATATGAGCTAACGTAGTGGTGTTACCACGCACCACTAATCACAATTGCGAGCAAGGGAAATCCCTGGTATCGGGAGGCAAAGATGTCCAGTACAATTCCTGTTGCACTGCTGATGACCATGGCACCGAACAAGGGTGTCCAACCACGCCATATGAGGTCTTTTACGTAGGTGTTGCGCCGCACTATAAAGAAGCAGGAAGTCGCCGACAGAATGAGACACAACATCAGGATAAACGGTAATGGCGTGTTGATAAAATTGATCAAGAGTGAGGAAACAACCGCGAGGAGACATAATGTGACCAAGTCACCGAGGCAGGATGCCACTGGAGGAGCAATATTGTCTGCGACAAAGGGGTCAGCGGAGGGACCCGTGGAACTAGTGGGTTCCGCAAACCTGGATCGAGTCCGAAACGTCGACATGCTACAATAAGAGCACACATGAAGGATCCGAGGACTACACTGGACAAGCAGGCGGACATCATAGCAGAGGATGCCACCATAATAAATCTAGGAAATGATAAGCTTCTCGGCTGGGTTTCTCGGTACAAGATGCACACTCAGCGAGTCCGGATCTTGGTCGCCCGGGGTTCATGGGTAAAGGTCGCGCCGCTCGGCTGAGCAGCATCGTACCATTGATAACCTCACCATCGAAAGATAATGGAGAAGGAGGTGGGGGATCCGGAACGATCGATCCTAGAGCCATAGATACACAAGCAGCCACACTTGCTACGACTGTTGCCTGGACTTGGAGAAGTGCCAAACTGCCGTAGACGATGTTGCGTCTAGTACGAGGATCGTCCAGACTGCCCATATTGGCAGCAGTCCCAAGTCTTGCAGAGAGATTCATCTCCAGGTTGCCTTTGAGATTGAGAATGACAGGCACAATCATGATCAGTTCGTTAATTGCTCTCATAGCTCTCCATCGCTGTTCCGGCGAATGAACGTCGGTCACGGCCATGCAAATGAGTACCCACCGACACGTGGTCCAAAAGTTCTCCGGTGAACAAGAGGCCGACGGTGGTTAAAAGCAACGTAGGCGCACTCTGCCCCAGTTATAAAGTAACCTCATCTGACGAAGGGATAGGCACGCACCTCGATGACAATGCCGCCTACCTGTCTCCACCAAATGGGATAACGGTCTCGGGCGAATCCTTCACTTCTAAGCCCGAGCAGAGCAGCGCTGCCATCTTCGTCGTGTCCGCTATCCTCCTGAGTGTCGTATTCTGTGGTACGAAGGCTGCCCGCGTGAGACGTAGCTTCAAGGTGCTCCAGTGCTTCCAGTTCGATATCGTCGCTGTTTATACTGGTCAGGTCACTTCCTGAGCGACCTGTACCCTCCTCCTTGCCATTCATTGGCGATCCTTAGTAGTGACCCCTTGACTTGGTAGCTTTTTCGGTTGTAGTACCGTGTGGGAAATGACCATTACGTAATCATCAACAAAACCACGACCTTGACGCTCATGATACACCGCTAGACCGTAGCCAGGCCTGCTCTCAGCTCGTCATAGTCGTTTATCTGACTACTGCGCTCCGCTATCGTCGCCGGGACGAGCTGGGCACTCCATACCGAGTTCGCTAGCTGCGGTTCCGCTGCGAAATCCACGTTCCTGGAGGCTCTTTGACCTCCGAAGCGCCCCCCATGTCGTCCAAATTATTCCGTTATCCTCCACCGACTAACATTGGGTCTGCGCTCGTTAAGAACCCCCCTGATACAGTGCCGCCTACGGATGACCTGGATGCACTGCACAATGAACTCAAATTACTCCATCAAAAGTCCATGGAACGGGCGAAGAAGGCGGGGGAAGACCTCAAGACTCTCGAGGAATCTATGCGCCGCATGAAGGAGAAATTCAAGGGGAAAGCCAAGGCAGTGGAAAAGGTTAACCGGGAGCGCGGTTGTACGTCTTTCTGTTCATGCCGCGTGTATTGGCTTACCCACTTTCCTTATTCGCGTATGTCTTGGATGATGGGCATGTTTGCATTGAACCGTCCGATGAAACGTTGCGGAATATCGCCTGCTACGTTTCTGTCTTCGTTATCCGATCCGCCGAATTTTCGTTTGGCACTTATCATTTTATGTCGTATCTCCGTGCCACCGTCGCGTATCATTCGTGATCTTGCAGTCACTCCACATCAAGAGGTGGACGAGCCTACTTATTCCACTCCCTCGCTTAATGGATCCACGAAAGCCCGTGCCCCTTCGATAGCTTCGTCCCTGCCACCCTCCGGACGAGCATCGGTCGATCCCCGGCGGTCGTAAGTAAATGACGGTGCCATTGGATGCAAAACGCTCATTGGATCACCAACATTCCATCAGGCTACACGAGGATTTGAAGAAGAAGAAAAAGAAGAGGAAAAGGGAGGACGATAGCGACTTGGAAGGTTCTGCGCGAATATCTGCGTCACTCATAGTATCAAGGACTGATTACATGCGTAGATTCCGTTAAATCAGTCAAGACTGTTCCTGTAACTCTTCCGCCACCCACAATAATTGTCAAGACCGCAAAGGCTCCAGGGCCTGCATTAAATCATGCCAAGGTAAATACTTTTAGCGGTTGTGCCGAACCTATCTGATGTAGTTTCAGCTGACCATGGGTCCTGATTTCACCGTCCCGCCGCCCGTTCAATTACTCCCACCCCGACCGCCAGTAGCTCCGCCACCTGTCGCCGGACCCAGTAAACCTACAGAAGTTATGGAGGACTTCAGTAAACTCAAGCAACCACCTCAAGTTCCTGTCAATACTTTCTATTCGAGTATCGAACCGTGGATACGAGGCATCAAGGAAGAAGACATAGGTTTCCTGGAGTTCACAGGGGACGAGATAGAACCCTACATAATTCCTAAGCTTGGTCGACATTACACCGAAGTGTGGGAGGATCACGATATAGAGATGTATGGCGCACCGCTACCAGGATTCTCTTCCCATCGAACAGGTGATAGTTCCGCTTCTCTACCGAAGTGGGATCCGTCGACACTCTCGGAGCAGGATTTATTGGCTGAGGAGCGGAGTCATGGACCACTAACGGAACGGTTGATAAGCGCATTACTACCGATGCCTGACGTCACTGTGTGGAAAGGTGTCAAGGCAGCAGAGGAGGCAATGGAGGGAAGGCCAGGTGGTACCGGAGCTGCTGCAGCTAGACGCGAAAAAGTGAACGTCGCAGATTTGGAAGAACGAGTTCAAGACACGATGCGATTTCATGGCTTGTTACCAGAACCGGTAATTTCAAATTTCCGTGTCATGGTGCGATATTTTACTGATTGTGCATTTCTAGCCGAATTACTCTGCAAAGGTTGACGATCCAATTGCAACAGCTCTTCGGCATGCGCAGCAGGAGCTTCGTAGAGTCGTCGCTATGAACAAAGCTCGCAGAGAACGACTAGTGGCGATAGCAAAGGACCGTCTAGCATACCAAGAGTTTCTCGATGCACGGGATTCTCTCGATAAGGTGATTCTAGCTACCTACGGCAAGCTTCAGAAGAAGGATGCCCCGAAGTTGGGCAGGAAGAAGAAGAAGGGACCTGAATTGAACGGAAGTACGAGCACGGTTGACATCCCGAAACCCCCACCCTCGGCTCTTGGTCTTGGCCCAGACGACGACCTTCATTTAGTCATTCCGGACCAGCTCAAACAGTTGGTGGAAACCCGACGACAGTGGGTATCTAATGTAGGGAGTATCTTCGAGGACAAGGAGCGGGAGTGTCCCGGTCGAATATGGGATCTACCGAAGAAAAGCATATATGAGGACTTGGAGGAAGTCGTGAAGCGTGAACTGGAGAAGTCACAACCGCCTATAATTGAGGGTAATCAACGGACTACATCGCAGAGCCGGGGAGACGAGATGGATGTTGGATGATGCCCTATACTTATTTGATAGCACGCCGCATGCTCATTAATCTTATTTTTCATGTTCATGATTCTTACTTGCTCACTGCACTTCCTCTGTGCAACCTCATCTTCACATGCTGTGGTGTACGCTCATCAATATACATAAGTACGTGTCGTGGACAGGATATCATTCCCATCATCAGCGGTCACTGAGAAACGAGTACTAGTCCTTCGACTTGTGCTTTTTGGATTTTTTAGGTGACTCTCCTTCCTTCTTCCGTTTCCTCCCCTTCGACTCCTCCATCACTTGGGGCGCTTCCTCTCGGGCCTCTTCAGGAACGGTATCAGGTAAGACAGAGCTTTCGACTTCCATAGATTCCTCGGTAGCAAGTGATAGTTGAGAGCGTGCGCCATACGGAACGAATTGGTGCTTCAAGACCTCTTTTGGGTATGACGGACGAGGTGGGTTTTGATGGATGATCGGTTGAGTCTCCGGGGCTGTAGGCGTCGCTTGTTGTGCAGAAATGGTAATATGGCATGCTATTTTTTTGGGAGCTGATGCAGTATATGTGAGTGAAGCGAGAATTGAACTGGGGCTTTGATACCTATGCAAAGTTTGCCTTTCTTTTTCTTCCGAGGGAGCAGGCAAGACAGAGACCGGAGTTCCTCTCCTCCAATCGAGTCCGTTTCATCGTCGCCGGCAGACCAAATATCGTATACGGTATTCTTTCGTGTGAAGCTCCCAACTCGTGCAGTTCTAGATGAGACAGGTTGGTCGATTTCCAGTCCGTCTAGGTGGTTAGCTTTGATCTGTGATGCATGCGTCAAGTGGTCTCGCAACGGCTACATGAAGAATGATCACGTACTGAGTCCGGGACGCGGATGAGCCAGAGCTCAAGGTCATCGTTATTCCTAATTGAATCCCATTCGAATGGTCCCGGGTCGACTGTATGATCGAGTAAGATGGCACCCGGCGGGGGTTTATATGCCCAGTGAGGGTTGTCCCCTTCATTCTTCCCGGGCTCCGTGATAGCGACGGGCGTTGCTTTGGTCTTTTTCTTCTTCGATGATTTGTCCTTCTTCTTCGCAGATTTTGAGGCCGTCGCTGTTGGAGGTTCTGGCGAGGACATTCTTCGGAATAATCGGATTTTGCTGTCCTCTCTGCGGGAGTTGTTTGGCAGAAGCCCTGGAAACGAGGGGATTACGTAACCCATCCGTAATATGCTTCGCGGCGGTCCGCCGGTCTCACGTCGATCAATCCAATCAGACTACGAGGCAATCATGGCCAAGGGTGCTCCAGCAGTGCTGACCATCGCAGGCTCTGATTCGAGTGGGGGAGCTGGTATACAAGTGCGTAATGGAATTTTTTTGGTATGCCGTTGACCCGTCGAATCACCCGACTTCAAGGCAGACCTGAAGACATTTGCAGCGTTGGGCTGTTATGGCGCCAGTGTGATAACGGCACTTACAGCACAGAACACCACTGGGGTGCAAGCTGTTCACGGCGTTCCGCCGGACTTCATTTCTCAACAGGTATTGCCTTTTGTCGGGGGCATACATACCTCTACTAAAACCATTTGGATATGCAGATAAATTCTGTGCTAGGTGATATCGACGTTTGTGGCATGAAAACTGGTATGCTTTCCGACTCTGGTGTCATCCATGCAGTGGCTTCCACCTTGAGGGAACATTTCGCAAAGAAGGGCGTCATCCCTTTGGTCTGCGACCCCGTTTCCGTCTCAACCTCCGGTCACACCCTGTTGCATCCCGATGCTATTGACACCATGATAGACGAAATTTTCCCGTTGTCCTGCCTAATAACTCCCAACAAACTTGAGGCAGAGCTATTACTGCGAAAACGGGGGTATCCTTCTGCGATTAACACTGTACAAGACATGATAACCGCAGCGCAACATCTGTCCACTCTCGGATCGAAGGCAGTCCTTCTCAAGGGCGGACATATAAATATATCACGAGACGACATAAACAACGTAACTTCATCCGTCGTCGCGGACATCGAGGTCAACCGTGACTTCATATTTGACCAGAACGTCGAGATTCTTCAGGCGCACAACACCGCGGACACGACAAACGAATTCGTCGTCGACGTCCTTTACATCCGGTCTGAAGGAAGGGCTATCTTATATCCAAGACCACGGTTGGTATCTTCGAACACGCATGGGACTGGCTGTACCCTTAGTGCAGCCTTGGCTTGTGCTCTCGGCAGGGACACCGCCTGTAAGCGGTTTCATATTTTATACCGGCCGCTCTCAATAGCCGTCAGTGGCTGAGGCAACCGCTCGAGCGACGTCATACACTCACTTAGGAATTGAAACTGCCTCTCCAATTGGTCAAGGTTTCGGTCCCCTGAATCATCTCCACTCGGTTACCGAGTCACTGATCGTCCCGTAAGCACCCTATATACGCTTGCTCAAGATTTGAGAACTGATTGTACACTCTGCCAGACGAACGACCAGGAATCCTTTCCCTCTGACATATAGTCTCATTCGGAATACCTCGGCTAAATGGAGCAAGTACGTGCAACATGAATTTGTCGTGAAACTGGGCAAAGGCACACTCGAGCGGGCGTCATTTCTCCATTTTATCAAGTACGTCGTTTCATCTCCGACGTAACCTGCTTCTCACCACGGCACAGACAAGACTATCATTATTTGAAGTATTATGCCAGAGCACATGCGTAGGTTTCAAAATTGCGGTAATTTCCTCCCCGTTTTCAACACCCAGCGCAGCCTTCTTGCTGCTAAGTCAGACAGTTTTGCTCCGATCTTAGCCGCCACACATATCGTGTTGCACATTGCGAAAGAGAGTTCCATGCACACATCCTACTGTGCGCAGTGGGGTATCACTAAAGAGGAACTAGAGTCGACGCCCGAATCGCCCACGACCACGGCTTATGGTGCTTTCCTTCTAGACACGGGACTGCAGGGTACGTGGCATTTACCGTTTAGAGCCTGATATACTAAATCGTCTGGACCTTCAGGCGACACTATGAAGCTGGTAATGGTGCTGGCTGCTTGCCTTCTTGGATACGGTGAAGTTGGCTTGTGGCTGAAGTCTGAGGCTCAAAAACCGAACTCCTGGGTCGTATGGGAAGGAAATCCGTACCTCAAGTGGATGGAAGATTATTCTGGAGAGGACTATCAGAATGCAGTGAGAGTCGGTCTTGGTGAGAACACACTCCTTCTACTCGACGTTTCCTGACCGCCGAGCGTGTACGGCAGAAACAATAGAAGGGCGTGCAGCGGCAGATCCTCCATCCGCCTCCCGCTATGCTAAGTGGTTGGCTGTGTGGGAGAGGTGCACAGACCTGGAGAAGAGCTTTTGGGATATGGCTATGAATCTGTCATAGCAACAGTGCACGTAAGAACTGACCATTAGCTTCTGTAGCTACTTCAAAGTAAATATCTAATTCTCAAACGTAGCCTCAGGAAACGCGAACCAATGTTATTTTTGCTTGTCCCGTCACACATGCCAGAAAAACATACACGACAATTGCCCAATTCTTAAGTCTTCTAGGAAAGCAACTCCTTTGATAACCAGAAGTGAGAGAAGTCGTCCCAAGACACAACCGTGCCTGTGAACCAATTAGTTTCTAGGGACAGTGGCACATTAACGAAAGAGAAAGGGGCCACGTGAAAATCTGCCACGAACACGCCCCTGCCAGCAGATGAAGCGGTCAAGGAGGGTAACTGCGAAGGGACTCGAGAAGGATCTCTCAGTTAGTCAAAAGCTTTCCGTCGTCATTTTTTGCATCATGTCGACAGATTGGGGTCAGAGCGGTCAATCCGGAGCTGCATGTACGAATCGTGACTGTTCCAAAGTACCATGACATACTTCATGTTATACCGTATATGTACATAATTTTTTTGTGAATACAATGCTTAGTACAGGCTACGGCCAGAGCGGATGTTGTATATCAGTCTACTGTCCCGACATCACTATACAAAAGCGCTGTACCAAACGGCCACCCCTCACTTCAGTACTTGCACATTTGGTACATACAAATGAATTGTCAAATTTTCCATGATCTCATGCCAGTTCACCACCAGATCTGCTCACCTAGTTTAACCCAGTGTGGTGTGCCCACCTTGGATTCCAAGATATACAGCTTGTTGTTACAAATTACAATACGAAGTACCTAAATTTCCAACGTGAAGAGCAGGATAAAAAACACGACAGAGGTCACTGCGGCAGTACCCCATGCTGCCATCTTCATCCAAACATTGTTACCAAGCGAGACAGCCAAAAGGAAGGCGAGGGCAGCTAATAGGCCCGAACAATACAGCAGGGTGAGTGGCAACATTAGTAACATGAGAAGGACCAAGAATTTGAAAATGCTGTTCTGTGCCGCCTATGTTTCGTTGATTGTAGCCAGAGTAGGAATCAGCAAGGAATAGAAATAACTAAGCGCCACACTGACTTCAATAGATGCAGGACCCATGACATTCAAAAATACAAGTAGACAAAGCCCACTAGCAATAGAGAGTGCAGAAGCCGCATAGGCAGCTCCAATGCAAAAGTATGGAAATGCACTGTCCCATTTAGCAAAGTCAGTTGGGGGAGGGGATGCCAGAAATGGAGCCAGGGCCCTGCATTTGGATGGGTAAGCATGGAGTACAATAGAGCAACTTGAAATATTTGTGACATACGAGACCGAAAGGCCACCAACAGTGTTGATATTTATAGTGCGATCATACAAACGGTTTTTGAGTTCATTCCATGCCTCACCATCCTGCTTGGAGATTTGGTGAAGACTGTTCAATGAGGGTGTACCAACTAAGGCTAGGAAAATACCTGCATGCATAGGGCAGCAAGGGATGGGCTCATAGGGGATATCATGAAACCATCACTCACGTCGATAGAAACGTAGTATGACACCCATCTAGTGCGTGGGACCGAAGATGTCGAAATTGAACTATGAGGGAAGAAAGGAGGGGGCACAAACTCAAGCATTCAGCCCCTACCTCTTCTTGGTTATGTACACAGTACCACCTGCATCCTACAACGAGGCATCCGGTTGACGGACAGGGCAAAGAATATGAGCGCCTCAGTGAAGCATATGGTGCTGGTGGAGTAACAGCCAGTAACCACGCGTGCTTGCAAGTTACCTAAACGAACCAATACCCTCAATCCAGGCCACATCAACAAGCGCTGCTGAGTTGAAATCGAGATACGAGGAACGTGAAGCTGTTCCAGATTTGCTGTCCTCTCAGATCAGGGAGCGCGAACCAATCGTTATTTTCAACTGTCCCGTCACATATGGTAGAATTGCATACACAACAATTGCCCAACTTGAAAGTCGTCCAAGAAAGCAACTTCTTCGACAGCTAGGAGTACCATTAGAGAAGTTGTCCCAAGGCACAACCGTGCATGTGAACCAAATAATTGCTAGGGATACTCTTGGCACACAAAAGTAGGGAAAGTGATGCAACGACAAAAGAGAAAGGAGCCAAGGCTCGTGTTATAGTGTATACGTAATTTTTATGTGAACACGATGCTTAGTACATGCTACAGCCAGCGCAGGTGTAGCATGCCAGTCTACTGTCCTAACATCACTATACAAAGGCCTTGTACTAAATGGCCACCCCTCACTTCAGTACTTGCACGTTTGGTACATACACATGAATAGTCAAACTTTCCGTGATCTCGTGTTCACCATCAGATCTGCTCAATTAGTTGACCCGGTGTGGTGCGGAGTGCCCACCTTGTATTCCAAGATATACAACTCGTTGTTACAAGTTACAATACCAAGTATCTAAATTTCCAAAGTGAAGAGCAGGACAAGAAGCACGACACAGGTCGCCGTGGCAGTAGTCCATGCTGCCATCTTCATCCAAACATTGTCACCAAGCGTGACAGCCGAAAGGAAGGCGAGGCCAGCAACTAGGGCCGCAGAGAACAGTAAAGTGAGCGGCAGCATTAGTAACATGAGAAGGACCAAGAATTTGAAAGTGCTATTCTGTGCCGCCTATGGTCATTGATTGTAGCCAGAGTAGGAATCAGCAAGGAGTAGAAATAACCGAGCGCCATACTTACTTCGATAGATTTAGGACTCATGATATCCAAAAATACAAGTAGGCAAAGCCCACTGGCGACAGCGAGTGTAGAAATCACATAGGCAGCTCCAATGCAAAAGTATGTAAATGCACCGTCCCATTTAGCCAAGTCTGTTGAGGGAGAGGTAGTCAGAAATGTAGCCAAGCCCCTGCATTGGGATGGGTAAGCATGGAGTACGATAGAACAACTCGAAGTATTTGTGACACACGCGACCAAAAGGGTACCAACGATGTTGATATTTTGAGTGCGTTTGGACAAACGGCCTCTGAGTTCATTCCATGCCTCACCGTCTTGCTGGGAGATCTGGTGGAGACTTTCCAATGACGATGTACCAAGTAAGATTTGGAAAATACCTGCATGCATATGGTAGCAACGATAGGTTCATGGTGATGTCATGAAAACTATCACTCACATCGATAGAAACGTTGCATGGAGCTAAGAGCATTTCGCCGGTTAGAATGAGTTGGGACATTGGTCATGATCAGTCTTTGTTGTTCGTCCATCGCGAAAGAGCGAAGATGTGGAAATTGAGCTAAGGCGGGGGGAAAGGATGGGGCGCAAACTAAAGCATTCAGCCCTTACCTCTTCCTATTTATGTACTACCTGCATCCTACAACGAGGCATCCGGTTGATGGACAAGGCGAAGGATATGAGCGCCTCAGTGAAGCATATGGTGCTGGAGGAGTAACAGCCAGTAACCACGTGCTTGCAAATTACCTAAAAGAACCAATACCCTCAACCCAGGCAACATCAACAAGCGCTGCTGAGTTGAGATCGAGATACAGTAAAACGTGAAGCCGTTCCGGAGAAGTCCTATGTACTTAATCACTAGGCCACCACCAATGTGCAGTGATGACGCTCAGACCTGTAGCGCATCTTGAAAAGCGGAGTGAGAAGGTACCCATATGCTCTTCCTGGTCTGGACATCAATGTGTCATGAATTGCGCCAAGACGCGATAACTCTTGGGTCTGATTGTTCCTGCTAAAGAAACCGACTGAGAACGAAGGATCAGAGTCCTCTTACAAACCCTTCCACGCCTTGATAGAAGAGCCAGTAAGACGAGCAATTCGAACACAACACGTCCGCCGGCGGTACTACGAAGAAAATCGCCCGAGGAATATGTATGAAGCAGTATGGTAGGCTCCAGTTCATCTTCTGGCATGTCGGACGGAAGGAGAAGCAGAGCAGGTATCGAATACCGTGCAGCGATGATCTTCTCCGCACCACCTTCCAACGAAAGCGATGACAACGCAACCTATGATAAGTGTGCGGAAACATCTGCAGGTTAGCCACAAACGGGCGCTCACCTTTTCGTTGAGGCCGCCAAGGGACAAACTTGTCTGACACCCGCGAGGTGCGTGCGGCACGACGTTCCAAAAAGCAAGTGACTCCGGATGGTGTTGTGATTCGTACCCAGGAGGACGGCGAATTCGAACCTACCTTACAGAGAAGACAGTCAATCACTGATAGCATATGCTGGATGCCGAGGGCCATCGATACGCAGATACGAAGAATTTCTGGTCACATTTCTCTCATGTGTCATGCAAAACCGACGCCCTTCTTGTAACGTCCTTCGGCACGTTGCAAGATCACGTGCACATCGACTCTTTTGCATCGGATCCGAAGAAACAACGCCCAAGAATCTCGAGTCCTTCTTCTAATCGTGATATGACAGTTGGCTGAATGTGCATCCCACATGCACACTGATACCAGCCTCAATTGCACTAGACTATGATTCGACGACATTCAGATTAAGGCCTATCGCATCAAGGACTTACGCAGCAGATATTGCGCATGCAGTCCAGCTGGAATGACCACGGGTCACGGAAGCGATGGCAGCTGGTGGTGCGTCTCGAGTTGGTACGTCTGTAGACGACAGTCTTGTCCTGCGAACTCCAGCGCTAGCTGGAGGTTGAAAGGCAATGTGTGTAATTACCAGCTGCTTGAGCTTCCGATATGTCTCATTGTGCACTGATGCCCATTGATTTTTAGGCTTGACTTGTACCGCTATGGACTAGAGAATGCTACGATGACAGAAGAACATCTCATCAGCATCCAGCAAATCCAAGCCAGTAGCGACTCCGTCGTCGCGCATAGCTCAACACTATTTGTCTCAACTTTCCATGTCGTGCATCTGTTGGCGCCTATTGCAGTGAATATGGGCGGATTTGGACTAGTATCTGGTGTCATGGTCAGTACCCATTCCCGTATATTGGTTGAGTAGACTGATCCTGTTTGTGTTGGTGGATATGCATTTTTAAGGATGGAACGCTACCAAACCATGCTCGGGAAACGCTACCTACTTTTCTTTCCCTTTGCTATCCACGTTACGTCGAATGTAGCCAAGCGAATCTCCTCACCCTGGCGGAGGACCCCTCTTCCCCTTATCCTTCAGGCCTGTCCGCCCGAGACTCAGATACCACCGCTCAGCCTGCACAACCATTCACACCCAAACCGCGTGTTCGCATCCGTAGACCGACGAACCTACTCAGTATCTCAGCATACACCGCATTCTTTCACTTCGCCCCTATCTGCGTCCTTACATAGGCTGCTGCCTGCGAAAGCGACCTCTTGCGTGATCTTACAAAGACGACGACTTTAATGATCTGGCCTTGACGGAGTTGAACGCTCTACACGGGGCTTGTCGGCTGCGTACTCGTGTATGCCGCGGGTGGTGCATAGACCATTTACACGCGGTAGATCAGGTGCCGCGTGGGTTTTCAAACTGTTTGTCTCCGCGTGGCGGCAGCAGAGGTAATCACGAACTCCACAAAGGCAACAAAGGGACTGCTATTATGGTTGATGTGGTTATGTTACCGGTACCGGCAGGTCTGTGGTTGCTTTCAAGACAGTCAGCGTTCGCATTATACAGCGGTACCAGGCCATGAAGTTATGAAGCACATATATCTTTGGTGGCATCTAGTCTTGTACGAGAGATGTGCGTGTTTACAGTTATGAGTTATGCAACGGCTGAACCATTTTATCTAAACGCATCTTCGCTCAAACCATGGTCGTGACCGTGGATACCAAATTATGTTGCAACATCTATCGAGACCAGTTCCCATTGATGATATGGTAGTCATATTTCTCTCCATGACGCTTGAATAACTCATCCTCCCATGTGTACGACAGCTTGGTTTGCGTGAGCAAGCTCCCGATGGTGTTGGAGGTGATGCTCACGTATGTGGCGGATGTAGTTGCGTCTGATAACATGACGTCCACAACCCTGCCACACACAGACCAACTCCACTTCTCGGCCCATATTCGTGATGCCATGCTTATTTTTGAAGTGGTCGGGGGCAGTACCGCAGTTGATAAGTTCCAAGCATTCCCAGCCCTCGGGATCCGTGTGAAGGCAAAAAGTCCACGGACAGCAGGTATACTTGTTCTTGATTCAAGAAGTTAATTCTGTCTCCACAAATACAGCTCAGAAAATGCATACCGTTTGTGTATCCGACGTGCGGCGCTCTTCGATGGCCTCGGTTAAGGTGTGAGATGTGCTACATTGCTATCATTTGGGAAAAGGAAAACTCTGGAAGTACGAACAACGAACACACCTGTTTGCGATTGGACTAACATAGTGTTCTGGCATTCGTCCGATGTTGATATTCACCTTATAGCGAACAGACATTGTCGTTCCAGAGAGGCGGCTTTATATGCAAAAGTCCACTAGACATAGGTTGGCCTGGAGGGCTCGTGCGTTTGAAACGTATATTAACTATTGAATCCCCGTGGTGCCCTGGCATTGGTCTGCTGTACGATGCAAAGGTGGAAAGGCGCATCCAGCTGGATATTGCTAAACCGGACTTCTCTGTTAACATTTAAACGGGAAGTCCCAGTTTAGTAATACATACCTGCCTCGCTGTCAATAGAAGCTCCGGCTTTCCCTCGCACAACGGACCTAGCGCTGACGGAACGACCCGAAGTGATGTCTTCTGAGGGGAAGACCAAAACGTCTGGTGCCGAGACGAACGGATATGGGCATGCGTCCCTTCATCGCTAGTCTCATTCGCCTGAGACAAGAAGCACCATCACGCTTGTTGCTTTCATTCAACTTTTCGTTTTCCTTCATTTTCCTGTTCCACTTGTTTTCTCACAACGGTCTAACTATTGACTGCCGTGATATGTCCGAGTCGCCATGGAGTGCTCGTGTTTGCTAAGTACCTATGTGTAGACACCCTGACTCACGCTGACTTCATTACAGATGCGGCAGTGGTTATTTTCCATTCGGCATACTTACTGTAAAAATTCATGCGTCAATTCCCTCGCTTGGGGGAAATGGAACGACCATAGCGTCTCTCGACAAGCATCACGCTTGTTGCTTTCATACAACTTTGCCTTCTATGGATTTTCTTCATAGAAGTGCCATACCTATCCACATGTATTTGCTTGCTTGGGGAAAATTCAACAACCATGGTGAGATCCTTGCATTGTTAATCTCATTGACTTGAGATAATAAGCACCTGCCGGTTGCTTTCATTCAAGTATTCATTTCCCTTCTACCTCCATTAGTTATACACCGGTTCTGACGACCGCATCGTGTCGCCCTGGAGTGCTCGTGCGTGTTATCAACCTGTGTACAATTACACACACTAGGATGTAGCCTCACACTCGAAGCAAGTGGCTGGGAAGGAGCCTGTGTGTTACCCTGACTTTACCGATATGGTCGTTTTCTCCACAGAAGAATCATGCCTATCCACGCATCAATTTGCTCGGGGGAAATTGCTAATCGCTTTGGTCCATTGCAGCGTCCCACCCCTCGCCACGCCTGCCTTATGTGCGGCCCGCACCCCTATCATAAGATTAAGGATATCATTCTATTTGTCCAGAGCGTCTATTTCGGGATCTCCACCGTGCCATCCTACGCGTGGCTTGCTACTTCTGATGTGGAGAATCCATGGCCTTCGGCACAACCAATATATCCTATTAGCGGGGCGATTTCGGGCCCCATCTGATATTCCGGGTAGTCACTTATGCTATGTTATGCCTCTCTAATGTTTGCGTCTCGTGTCCGGGGCGAGGTATTTGCCAATATTTCTATCTACATGCATGGATGGAATCCCTTTCCTGCTGTGTTCGTACCACGTTAGAATTGCGTTGCTTTCTCACTACAAGACAGAGATGAATGAATGGAGGCCCAATATCAACTATTCGTTCATACTAAAGGTAGCAAGCAGTTCACCAAAGCACAACAGAAGTGAGGTAGACACGTGTAGATTACATACAAGATACACATTAATATAGACACCCGCAATATCTGCTTCCATATCCTCCATGTCTCCACCATCCACCACGAGGTTTCTCACGGGACCCTATTTTATCCCTGGTCCTCCGAAACTTCGCTAACGAAGATCCATCAATGTACTTCGCCGTCGTCTTCCCTCCCATTGGCCCGCTTGCCCAACCCCTAGCTCAACTACGAGTGCATTTTGATCCAGGCTTGCGAATGCTAAAAGAAAACCAATTTCGCTTCGTGCTTGACAACGGTAGAACCATTTCAGTACACCTCGTTATCGCCTTCGAAATACTCATGCAAGGGATTGCACGTGTCGTTTCTGCTTTCCCCCCCGAAAACGCTGTCTCTGGACCTTCATCTTTCTCCTCCTGGTTCTTGTCCTCATCGACAAGCGAACCTGCCAGGTATCGCAATGCCTCTTGTATGGAAATGCTGGGAACACTCCACAGATGCCTGAGCTAGTTTCGAATACTTTGGCGCTGGCATTTTCTGGTTGTCCGCTCTACCTGTCAGTGGGGGAAGGAGTTTCCATCACTAGTCACGGAAGAAAAGGTGGTAGACGGTGGCGGGCGGTGCGTCCGGTATCACCGCACCAACGAAAACAACGGTTTCGTACGTCCAATATCGACTGACATTTTTGATGGTGTAACCGCCACCACCCAGCACCAGAAGGGAGACATTGAGGATGCGGACAAGGTTCACGGATTCCCCAAGGGCAGCGAAAGAGATTGAAAACACCTGATCGATCGTATCCTAGCAGATTTGCACCGCACTGCAACATGGTTGTGGTTGGCCGAGATGCTATTACCGCATCCTCGACAACCGTTTTGAAGGCTGTCAGGTGTACCCGGTCGTGAATCGTGTCTTGTAACGGAGCGCTCAAGTTCTTCTGTCCCATGTGGGACGACACTGTTATCACCCTATTGAATGGTAAAATGCAAGTTCGACACCATGAATTCCAGGTCTCTACAGAAGTGAGGTCCCTCGACAACCTCAGAGCCAGATTTATTGGCTGAGAGGAGCGAAGTTGATTGATAAGCGCATTGCTACCAGTGCCTGACGTTACTGTGTTGGTGGCAGGGGAGGTGATAAAGGGCAAGCCAGGTGTACTAGAGCTACTAGAGCTAGACGCGAAAAGTGAAAGTCGCAGGACACGATGTGATTTCATGGCTGGTTACCGGAACCGGTAATTTCGAATCTCTGCATCGTGGTACGGTATTTTACTGATTGCGCGTTGCTAGCCAATTTACTCTGCGAAGGTTCACGATCCGATTACCACAATTCTTCGGCACGCGCAGCAGAAGTTTCATAAACGAACACAGTTCGTGGGAGCAACTAGTTGCGGTAAAAAAGGGCCGCATAATGTATGCAGGGATCCTCGATGAACGGGATCTTCGCAGCAAGGCGATTCTGTGAATTGTTGCTTGATGGATGGGCGACGTGGATTTTAACGACTCATCAGTCATCAGTAGAAGGCTGTAGGCATCACTTTAGACTGACTCGGTGTGTAAAAATGGTAATGCGACGCACTCTCGGCTTGAGAAATGATGCATTATATATGAGTGAAGCGGAAATTCATCTGGGGCATTGATACCCATGCAAAGCTTTCCTTGCTTCTTCAGGGGCAAGCAAACAGACACCACTGGCGTTCCTCTCCTGCAATCAAGTCTGTCCCATCAGTGCAGATAATGTGTGCAGCATTCTTTTGTATGGGGCTTCTTCCAACCTGTGTGGATCTAGACGAAACTGGTCGGTCGATGTCCGTGATTGTCATGGGGAGGTGTATGGCATTGAATTTAGGAAATGCCCCAGAATTTCAAGCGCCGCTATATCTTCCATGGGCTTGCCTGTACCGCCGAATCCAACGGATGAACACCCCTGAGGGAACGTGGAAATGGTTGTTTTACACCTCCCTTGGCATGATGGCAGACGCATTGGATATCATCTTAACGTTTGTGGTCCCGGAGAAGACATCGGAACCAAGTACTATTCTTGTGAGAAGATTCTGTTCTCTCGCCCTGTTTTCTCTACCGGTACTCATGGAGTAGTGTAGTACCAGTCTTCGGATGTAGACGAGCTCAGTGACGATGCAGTTCTTGCGCTGTGCAAAACGGCGCCAAAATTACACCCAGGCTCCGCCGTACTTGAGCTGACCCCTACTATCGTGGCCAAGTTCTCACAAGATACAGACGAGGACGCTATCGACGTGCCAGAAGCCAACGCACTCCAACTCGTGTTCGCGAAGACGGCTATACCAGTCCCACGCGTACATCGTGTGGTAAGAGGGGAATGGGATTTTCTAATCGTCATGGACTACATCAAAGGTCAAACACTTGCTCAAGTTTGGCCAACCTTCTCAGTGTGGCGGAAATTTTCCGTCGCTTTCACCTTGCGCCGCTATGTTCGTCAGCTTCGTCGCCTCAAGGCGTCTCCGGCCACGCCGCCCGGTCCTCTGAGTGTACAAGCGCCGTTGACATGTGAATCCCCCATTTTTGGTCAGGTTCAGTCTCGCCGTGGTCCTTTTCCTTCGTATTCTGAACTTTCAACATTTTTCAATGAACGGTGCAAGATGGCACTAGATGCTAGAGGAGCACCTGAATATCACCCGTCGAGCAAGACGCTGTTCGACGATTCCGAGCAGCTCGTTCTTACGCATCAAGATTTAAACCTTCGAAACATCATCGTGGGCGAAGATGGTCGTCTTTGGATTGTTGACTGGGCGTGGTCAGGGTACTACCCCCCTTGGTTCGAGTATGTAACAATGCAGAGGCAAGCAGAAGATCAACGAATTAGCGGAACAGATGACGAGCTATGGAAGGCGCTGATTCCCTTTATTTGTGGACCTTACTTCACGCAGGAAAAGTGGTTGTGGGAGATGTCTCAGGCATTGTACTTTGCCTGAATGGATAACGAACATTGTACAAGATCACGATCGATATCTATGATCTCACGGTACTGCCTCGTATACCAAACGAGAGCGAAGGATATCGATTGACGCAAGCGACACGGTAGCAGAGGCAACGAGGACTCGTGGCGGCTCATAACAATGACCACGAATAGACATGAGGACTAGGTTTCTCGCACACCAAGTATTTGGGATCAGCAAGAACTTGCCCTGCGACCAACGGACAGAACCCTTTCCTTCTCAAGAAGTTCCACTAACGCTGATTCTGAGGTCAGACAGCGGCGATGGTGGCAGCCATAGGGGTGTCCTTGGGCGTCAGCTGTAGTGTGTCCCTCTGAAAAAGGAGTTCCTTAATGATAAGGTGCGGTTGAAGGGGCGCTGATCAACTTGGGCAACCATACAAAGGGGGATTTAAGTGATAGTGACTAGATCAAAACCAAACAACGTACACACTGGACGTCGATGTCAGGTACTGTTGTACTCAACTTGTGCGTGTGTTGGACGTCAGCTCTTATCCTGGACATACATAACCACCTCTGCCATGCCCATTGCATGTTCTCGGATTTGCAGTGATGAAGCGCACACTCATAAACCCATCGCTGCTTGCGCCAAAGAGTTTCCTACCAAGTTATGTAAAGCCTTCGCAAGAGTGTCAGTAAGACGAGCACTCGAACACAGCACGTACGCCGGTTATATCGTAGAGATCCCCTAGGTGATATGTATGGGGCATCACAATAGGCTGCAGTTCGTCTTCTAGGATGTCGGATGAAAGAAGAAGCGCAGAAGCTATCAAGTGCCGTGCAGCACTAGTTTTTTCGGTTCACCTTCCAACAAACAGATTGCGTTGTCATTGCTTTCGTTAGTACTATCAAAGCAATGACAACGCCATCTGGACGAGTATGCGGATACATCCTGTGGCGCTCAGCTTTTCGTTAAGATTGTCACTTGCAATAAGGATAACTGTTTGTCCGACGCCCACGAGGTACGTGCAGCACGACCTTCCAAAAAGCAAGTGGCTCTGGATGGCGTTGTGATTCGTGCCCAGGATGGTGAACTCGAACGTACCCGACAGAAATAGAAGAGGCTTCTCTCATGTCTTTCAACGTTGATGTCCCTCTCCGACGTCCGTCTGATCTTCGGCAGCGGTGCAAGCATCGCCACATCGCCCTCGGATCCGAAGACGAAAGGCTCGACAACCACTTGAGAATTTTGAGTTCTCATTCTGAAGACAGGCGACGACGACACGCTGCGATCCGCAGTGCTAGGTGGTACCATCAGAGGGTCCTGCACCACTGTGGCTGATCAGGTGGTGGTCGAAAGATAAGGCGCGTATGCGTTTGATGACCTCTATCTGCATCTCCCGCATAATGGACCAGAGAATCTTACAACAACAGAAGAACTCCTCCCACTGACATCGGGGCAGTGGCTGACGATGCGCGCGTACGGCTCAACTCTCGATTTTGTCCTGGTACATCCCATTTCAGTCAACGTTGGATCTGGCCCGGCATCGGGTGTCAAGGTCAGTCCCCGTCTCAACATGTTGGTCCTCTTCTTTCCGACGTCTCTTCAGTTGTAACGAAGAGAGTCGTCCTCGCACTTGCGCAGAAACATCCCGATTTCAGTTTCGGATCCAGATATCACCACTCTGTCCAATCGTGCGTTCACGTTCAAATGTTGTTGCCTGGTTTGCCAATGACATCAGTGAAGTAGCTAGTTGGTACCCGACGGTTCGTGGCAGTCCAGACTGGTCCTGGTAACAATCTGGCTCCCTGGTGGCCCATTGACGAACCTTCACATACATTCCCTTACTTCCCATCCGCGTCGCTAGATGTAGATTCTCATGTACCGAAGCGGACCTCCTTGCAGTGTTTTTACCGTGGTCAACCACGGCTCTCCCGAGCTTATCTTTGAGCATGCACGCTCTGCATGCGGTCCCGCTGGTTGCCTACTTGTGCATGTCGTCGAAGAAAGCTCGTTGGCTATTGGCGCGCACCGCAGTGGCAAGTGGGTCGGTCTACCACGCCGGCTTCCTCTGTAGGGTAGCAGTAACAACAATTTGGGAGGTTTCAAAGCGAGAGAAGGACTTGCGCACCGTTGGCGCAGTTGCATTTTGGTACCCACAGCGCTTCAAGCACTTTCCCCAAAACAAGCGGCCGCGGCGCGGTGATATCTCGTTGACCTGGTTGAGTCATGTGTGTATTAGGTACAGTTAGTACCTTATTCACCACCGCCGGTGTGCTTAACCATATTTTCACAGTTTCAACAAGTAGCGTACGTCGCGTACACCTGGTCAGTAGTTTGACGGATGGTCTCTGTCGCACACCCAATCGAGTGCTCCCATGGCGCCCGCTGAGTTGCAGTGGGCATACGTTCGTCTGCTGGGTCGGCTTTCAGTGAAGGCTGCGTAGCTCACGAGTATCATCTCCTAACGCGGTCGGTAATCACGGTTTTCCAAATTCAGCAAACCGTCCTCCTACCATCACGTGGAGAACATGCTCAGAATAGGGTGGCCGATTTGGGTCCCTTTTTGATAATCCCCCTCTGTCAGACAAAACGACAATGGCCAATGGTGAGATATCCAGACATTCGGATTTTTACATACCGACCGTCACCTTCCTGGTGAGTTTTCCTAGAGTTTAAAGTTATTGTCATAGTTATGTATCGCATGTGGGTGGAAGATTCCTTGTTTAGGGTTCCTAAAGAACCGTTTCAGCAAGAATCAGATGTATTTTGGACCATGTTTTCCTTACCACAGGGTGACGGCATCGTCGTAGAGGGATCTAGCGACGAAAATCCCATTCGACTCCGTGGAACTAGCAAGAACGATTTCGAGCAGTTGTTGAAGAGTCTTCTCCACAGGTTAGCAGCCGAACTGTTCTCATCCGAGCGTCGAGGCAGTAGATCATACCGATATTCCAGGAAGTGTAGTCAACAGCCTAACTTACCAAATAGCATTGAGCAGTGGACGTCTGTTCTCAAACTGTCCACGATGTGGTGTTTTGAGAAGTTGCGCCAAGCGTCCATCGACGCACTGGCGGAAAGTGGGATTGGTCCCGTTGATAAGGTTGCTCTTTCCCACCGGTACCACATCAAGGACTGGCTATTGCCCGCTTTAAATGAATTGGCCAGACGACCCGAACCAATAACTACGGAGGAAGCCAAGCGGATGGGCGTTGACATTGCACTCAAACTCGCTTCCATACGGGAAAGAGGCGCCGTTACCGCGCAAAGCCACTGTCTTCACTGCAGTTATCGACGCAACGAGAATATTACTGTCGGTAGTTGCAGAGACCGCAGATTGCAGAACTGCGACTTTTCTGATCAGATTCGTTCCATGTTCTCTGCGTTCGATTTGTAGACCAAACTTACAATGTTACGTGGCGCGTACACGAGTCGCCCACCTAACCTACGCAGATTGCAGTAACATCGAAAGAAAGTAGCTTTACCTTTTTAGTTGCCACTCTGCGCCACTGTCGGCATTGCATATTCGATGCTATGACCTTCTCTCGTCCCAGAGATGCTCGAGAAATATCGAACATTGCGATTACCGTCACCTAAATTCGGCCTTCCGACTCGCCACCCTCGTCAAGAAGCGGACCCGTTCTCGTCTGCTCGGGATTCTTCATTTGCCAACGATGCCACCCAAGTCGGTTCGCAGTCGATGAACACGAATATCCCCCCTATCCCGAGATTTCTTGGGAGCGTCATAGATAGATGAAAAACGGAGTTCGCAGCGCCTTCAGACAAACCTTACGCAAGTTGGAGTGCAGGAAACCCCGTATCATCAAATCAGATTCGTTGTACAACCACCAAGCGGATTGCTTAATTGGCCTGCCTTACCTCTAGTGCATCCAAAGAAAAAAGCTGCATGTTCTGGGACACAAGAACCTCTTTTGTCTCCGGAGTCTGGTCATGCGGATACGAGCTTGTATCGTTGTCTGCAGTTATGACGACGTCACGGAATAACCCACTTACTGCGGTGGGTGGTTTTGGCTAGGCTAATGCAGCATGATCGTGGCGTTCTGAGATTGAAGCGTCGGGGAAACGAGAATAACGTGTTAGGACCAGTGTGTTGTTCGTGAATTCAGTGAAAGAGCTGCTGAATGTCAGCTGCTTCAGTAATTCAACACGGTGGGACTAAATCGCTTTTACTTATTGACTGGCATCGACGCCAACGGGTATATTTACGCAGTTGACCCGAGTGTAAGTGGGACGAACGGGTAGACGCTGGCTGGACTAGAGTGGACAAGGGACCGTCGTGCTATCAGCAATCTAATTGACAAGCTAGTACGCATGAGGTGAACAGCATATCACAGGAAACCTTGAAGCGCGGTATGATGATGTGGTTGCTCCCAAAATATATCAGTTAGTTATCAAAATATATTGCAAAATATAATTATATAAAGGCTATATCATGGGTAACTCAAGGTGATTGATTGGTCATATGTAGCACACATTGAGCCAAATGATATACCAATATACACTGGAGGCTTTGTCCAATATTTGAGCCACAAACAGTAAAAGAACATGAAAGGAAGAGATACTATGTTTAGGAAGATTAAATATTTTTACCATGTTCTCTTTGTGTTTTGAAGCATAGTATCTGCTTTTTCAATGTTTTATTTACTAAACACTGGTTTTTGCCCCCAGTGATATATGTAATATATCTGGGTTACCAAGACAAGCATAATGTAACCACATGTCATTTAATGAATATTTTGTACTTGTCCATTTGTGGAAATGGTCAAAGCGTGGAAAATAATCACTAATAACTGTACAGTACATACAATATATATAATCCCTGCTGGAGGAGCCTTTTCGAGTTCTTCACACATGGGAAATTTCAATATTTTGCCGTTTATAGAAGATAATTCAAAAGCCAATTGTAAAATATTATATGCTGCTAAAGTATTATCTGGTTTGTATAATTTTATATTTTGAGGTGTGTCTGAATGTATTTGTAACATATAATATGTTACAATTGTATTCTGAATTATATTCTACACATGTCAAAATATTGAAATTTCCAGTGTACGTCCATATTGCCAACTTGGCATGTTTGTGCAACTGCCAATCTGGGCCATATTACTAAATAGTAAACCAACCGGTAACCCTAACAATAGCTACATCAGAAATTTCCAGATTTTGCCATGGGTAGAATATAATTCAGAATACAATTGTGAAATATTATATGTTGCAAACCCATTCAGACCCACCTCAGAATAATAAATTACACAAAACAGATAATACTGTATCAGAATATAATGTTCTACAATTACTTTCTGAATTATCTTCTACCTCTGTCACAATATTGAAATTTCCCATGTGTCACTCTTGCCTCTGACTTCGATCCTCTGAGTTAGAGTCAGGGTCCATGAACTTAAAGGTAAGTCTGAACGAGATATGCCTAAATTAGGTAAGCTTTATTGTGTATGTCTAAATCTGGTACATCTTTGTCATTTCTGTTGGATCATGGGTAAGTACAGTTATCGTGGAAAACCTACTTGCGGTGTCAGGCATGCCCTAAGCAGGGCAAGGGCTGTGAGGCTCTACAAGTTCCATCCTAGAGTAATCTATATATAGTTGTTGATAAGTAAATAGTAGTTAAACAAATTATTATTACATGGTTAATAAAACTATTGGTGTCATCTTTTGTGTCTGACAGACAAGACCACACCATACACATATTATTGAGATTATTATGTGATGGAATAACTAACATTTGGTGTTTGATGTTGTTGGAGATTGAATCACCCCAGTGTGATGTATATTTTGGTGCGAGTTTTACTTGCTTACATAAGCGCTTAGAGCGCACTTTGTAGTACACTTTGGTACTGTATCCTCAGTAGTTGAGTCACTACTGAGGGTAAGCACATACATTCCTTATAGTAGACTACTTACTGATTCCCTGTAGCTGCCTACAGGTACATCTAATATACATAGTAGTTGAGTCACTACTGAGGCTGCCTACAGCCCTTTTCTACAGGTTATGAGCCCCACCTAGTGTGGAAAATTTTATTATAGGCAACTCGCAGTAGACTCATACTGAAGCTACTCAACAAGTCCACAATACATCTCTACTACCCTCGAGGCTAATGGACTGCTACCAGATGGATCCACCCAAGCTCAGTGATCATGGTGAGAACTGGACCAACTATGGAAGTTGGGTCCTCGAAGCCATAGACGAAGAAGACTTAACCGGCATCCTATTGGGGTCTGAAACACGACCAATGCATCCAAACCAGCTGGAAGGATGTGGCCCAGGCTGGGTGCCACAGTCTAATGAGGAACGAGATGAGCTAGCGGCATGGCGAACTGCTGAGTCTACGTGGCACCAACGGAACTCGATGGTCGATCTTTTGATCACATTTGGCATTCCAGACATCATTCTTCCCTCACTAATTCCCCTCGACACTCCTCTCGAACGGTTCTCCTACCTCGAAAGACGCTACGGTGAAATTGCGAAGCCAACGAGCTGGCAGCGTGCCTGGAAACAGGACACATTACTCACCGAGACCGTGCCTAGTCAGCATGAATGCGATCATTCCGAAGTCACAAGCACGAGCATCCTTGCAAACACTGCAGCTGTAGAACAGCCTGCAGTGGTCCTAGACAAATGTACTGAGATTACCTATGGGCCCACGGCGCCAGAGGCAGCAATCATAGACGTACAAGATCAGGTGGCAGGTAGCTGTGCAGACAGCTCGAACGAGCACAAAGGAGACTATACTGGGACTGCATCTATGAAGCAGGTTGTAGTGAATGGGAGGACGCACGACAAGCAAGTCATGCAACAGTGCAATTCACAGCCCGAGCAGGTCGCGGCTGGTGAAACGACTCTGAACGCCAGTGATATCCATCACGGGCCAGGAAGAGTGGGTTCCATAACTATCCCAAACGACTGCGCCGAGATCCCGACTGGGCACCAGGAGCCCAAGATGGAGATCATAGACGCGCGGCATGTGGAAAGTAACTTACTGGTAAATGGAATTGGAGCTGTGTCTGCAAGGCAGCCAGATGAATATGCGACTGTGCCTGAAGCACCTGACAAGAGTAGTCAGTGCATACTAGATGGCGAGACTGCAACAGGAGGAAATGAGTCCAGTGCTGTAGCTGACATGCACAATCTGCTCGCCTCCATCGGCACATATGCCAAGCGACAAGACCCACCTCAGTGGAGCTGTGTGGCCCTCGAGCCCACAGCAGGCACCACCAAGCAGGCCAGCGAACATTCTATCGACAACGGATCACAAACGCCCATCGAACGCAATGAGCATGTAAAAGACAAACTGCCAGGGCAGATCCACAGCGATGGCGAGAACTCTAACGGGCACCCAGAGCCCAACGCTCCAGTAGAAGATACGTCAGAGTTGGCAGACGACTGCCAAGTGGACAAGATCAGGGGTACAGATGCGACAATGCTAAATATCCTTATAAACGACTCAAGTATGCCTGACAACTGCAGTTGGCGCATTGTAGATGAGGCCGTAACAAGGGATGACTCACCTGGACTCAAGTGCGAGCCTGACCAGCCTGCACATGTCCGTATGCATCGACCTGTGGCCATTCTCGCCATATCTTCCTATCCAGCTCAAATTGACATCCCTACGATTGAGAATGTACCACGAACGTCTATCAAGATGACAGTACCAGGGGCAGAGCACCCTGGTAGTGAGCCAGACTGGTCCTCGCAACTACGAGAGACTGAGTGCCCTCAGCCTGATCACGATCGCACCCACCGAAGGCACCCCACACCGGATACCCCACCTGACAAGGTCTGGGGGGTGGGGGTACATAGGCTTGCTCGAGTGGATGGGGGGAATAGCGCAGACATTGGGTCAACAGCGACGAAGCTGAAGATAAGAGATGTCAGCACTCAAACCACCCAAGCACTGCCTGACTTACCACATCCGGAAATGCACCCAAAGGAGCCTGATAAGGCTGAGAATACCAGTGGTGGGGGTGACGACACACTCAGCAGCGAGTTCATCGACTTGGATGGAGTCGAAGGATCGATGCTAGCTGGCAGCCGAGGCCAGCATAGCCAGCAGGAGACGAGCAGCTTGCCTGCACTGCCAAATGTTGGAGATTGTAAATCTCCCCTGTAATGCTTGTCTTAGGTGCGAGTGTTACTTGCTTACATAAGCGCTTAGAGCGCACTTAGTACTACGAGCCCTTCGGGCTCACGGCTGCTTCGCAGCCTGCCGGGACATGCTTCATCCCAGTTTGCTGACACAGGCTGCATCCCAGTTTGCTGACACAGGCTGCATCCCAGTTTGCTGACACAGGCTGCATCCCAGTTTGCCAACACAGGCTGCATCTGAGCTGCTGACCCAGGCCACATCCCAGCTACCAATGTAGGCTGTGTCCCAGCTTGTGATAGCCCAGTATACATAGTACACCCATTATATTCATGGTACATATGTTACATGTAGTTGACCTTAATCTAAGTGTGTATTGCCCACCATCCTTAGACCAGCTGTGGTAAACCCACCATAGGTATGGACCCCTGCCAACCTTTGGGTGAGGTGCCTGGGTGCAAGGTGAGGCCCAGGTTACCCCTGTGAACTACAAAGCATGGCCATTGATCCTGAATATGCCTGGAGAGACCCAACCCAGATGTTAGCACCTGTGCCTTGACCCACAGTCAAACCTGGCCTAGACAACTGGTCATCCAAGAAGTCAGCTTTTGGTTGGTGTTGTTCTAAGCACTTTTTACCTTTTCTGTCTTTTTGTAATCTTAGTAACAGCCACTGTGGTTCTCTCAGTGTGGGAGATCATAGGAGCTGCATGGCACCATGTGAACCCTTGGTGAGAGCTCTGCTTCCTTTTGAAGTAACTCAACAGACTTCTACTTAACATGTACACATCTGCTTGTCCCCTTCATTGTGGCTGTCCTTTGTAGTATAGTCAACTGCACTGATGGATAGCTGTGCATGTCCACCTACCTTCCCCTTCTTAGCTATAGTGTTGGCACTATGCTTAACATCATAGATCTATCCCTGTAGTATAGTATATAGTGCAGCTGAGGATGTCTCATGTCCTCAGTTTGAATCTACTCATTGACTGGACTATTATTCCTTATTGGCTGTGTCAGTCACCAACCCCAGCCCATGTTACACAGAGTATACATAGTACACCCATTGTATTATGGTACATATGTTACATGTAGTTGACCTTAATCTAAGTGTGTATTGCCCACCATTCTTAGACCAGCTGTGGTAAACCCACCATAGGTATGGACCCCTGCCAACCCTTGGGTGAGGTGCCTGGGTGCAAGGTGAGGCCCAGGTTACCCCTGTGAACTACAAAGTATGGCCATTGATCCAGAATATGCCTGGAGAGACCCAACATTGAGTTGAATGCACTCAGGCTGTCATACTTACTTCACCTGTGGAGGGGACATGAGACCTCACTGAAAATTGGAAAGATCAGGTTAGGTTAATGTTGCATGAGCCCCCATCAAGGCAGAGAGGATATCCACACACATTGAGATGGATGGGAAATGTCATGAATGTGTTATCAGATTTCTTGTATGTGATGCAACTCACATCTATGGAGGGAAGACACTGCTCTGCATCAGTGGGACATAGATAACAAATAATATTTCCCAGGGCATTTATACAGACAGGAGAAGGTACTGGAAAAACTAATATCTGGCTAGAAATTATGGTATCTCAGCAGTGGAGTACAAAAGTACACCAAAAAAGCGAAGATTTTGGATAAAAACACCTTAGAAATGCCTTTAGAATGGTCCAAAGAGCCCAACAGACACACAGGGGAAGGTATCTCACCAGTGAAGTGGAAAAACCACAGCCAAATAGGCCAAAAAAGCGAAATTTTGGTGTAAAAGCAGGCTTATCTAGGCAGATAAGCATTTTATCATGTTCTTGATCACTCATTGATGCTTACAGAGCACTATTTGCTGTGTATTTATTGTGTAATATACTCTGTATATTGCAAGGAAAACATGTTATTACTACAAACTGAGAATGTGGGAAGAATTGCTGTGCCGCGACTGAACAGGCAACAGCTGAGTTTGAAAGCCACGTGCTTTTTGAGCTTACCCGAAATACCCGAAGTTGCCGAAGCAAGCGCCGGGAAAGACTGAATCATGCCCCCGTGCGACAGCATTCTCCCTTAATTATATGATAGTTTTGGTACTATTCCCTCAGTAGTTGAGTCACTACTGAGGGTAAGCCTACATATTCTTATATTAGACTACTTACTGATACCTTGTAGCTGCCTACAGGTACTTCAATATATATAGTAGTTGAGTCACTACTGAGGCTGCCTACAGCCCTTTTCTACACCAAATCCCATTCCGAACGGCACCAAGCACCTTCCTAGGACCTACAGGGTCACCCATCGAGGTGGAAGGATCAAACAAACGGCTAAAAGCGTCAGCAACGCTCTAACGAGGCAAAACGCCTACCGTGTCCAAGCGGCCCCCAAGCAGTCTTCCCTAGCTCACTCGACGCCCTCAAAACGGTTCTGGAATGTTGCAAACACATACTGGCGGCAGGGGGTGCCTCCTGGACAAGTGAAACGCCAAAGATCCTCTTATATTCAAAACGGCGGCCTTCGCGATCACGGTACAAGGTAGAGCGCGCGTACTACCAAATGGATTCCGAAACGGGAAGTTGCCACATCGCGCGCCAAATACAACCAAACAACACTCGTTGTACACACGGATTCGAAGCCCACTCACAGCAGAATACACACTCGTTTATTGAATTATTTTTGGGTATACATTCATTTGAGTTATATGTTCTGCATTTCTACTTATCACACAGTGGAGCTTCAGGGGGTGTGTTGGAGATTGAATCACCCCAGTGTGATGTATATTTTGGTGCGAGTTTTACTTGCTTACATAAGCGCTTAGAGCGCACTTTGTAGTACACTTTGGTACTGTATCCTCAGTAGTTGAGTCACTACTGAGGGTAAGCACATACATTCCTTATAGTAGACTACTTACTGATTCCCTGTAGCTGCCTACAGGTACATCTAATATACATAGTAGTTGAGTCACTACTGAGGCTGCCTACAGCCCTTTTCTACAGATGTTGCCAGATCTATCTTTTTGATTCGAGCGGCAACATGCCATATGCAATATAGTTTTGACACAAGGCTTAAAGCGTTATAATGCTATATATGACATTTTACACATTTTTAGTACATTATGCTTATTGCCAGATGAATATATTACCTTGGCGTAAAATTAGGAATCTAGTGATAGCCAACCACTGTGGCTGTGGTAGTTGGAAGGCAAGGCGGAGCCAATTGCCAACTTGAACTTGGACAGTGTCTCATCGTGCACTGACGTTTCATTTCTATTCAGACTTGATTTGTACCACTATGGTCCCAGAGAATCGTACGTCAACAGAAAAACCCGTCTTGCCAGTACCAAGCAAAGGCAACCCAGTGGCGACTGCGTCGTCTATCCTGACGACACTCGCGCACGGCTCAGCGCCATTTCTCTCAACTTTTCTCATCATACATCTGTCGGCGCCTATTGCAGCCAACGTCGGCGGATCTAGACTAGCATCTAGTGTCATGGTCAGTGCTATTCTTGTGTGTTAGTCGAGTGGATTGATTCAGTGCGATGGTGGACGTATGTACAGCTTCTAGGCAGGGAGTACTACCAAACTGCGTTCGGGGAACGATACCTCCTCTTCCTGCCCCTCGCTATCCACGTTACTTCGAGCATAGCCAAGCGAGCTGTCCTGACCCTCGCGCCGGATTCCTCCTCGCTTTCTCCTTCAAGCCGTCCGTCTATGTCAGACTTGGATTCCACTGCTGACTCTGAAAAATTATTCACACCCAAATCGCGCGCTCGCATCCGTAAACTGACGAGCCTACTCAGTATCTCAGCATACACCGCACTCTTTCTCTTCGTCCCGATCCACGTCGCTACACATAGACTCTTACCTGCACGGGCGGACTCTCCTGCATGGCTATCGAACAACGTCGACTTGGACGCGCTTGGTTCTTCCGAGCTTGACTTCGAATTCGTCAAGACAGCTATAAAGACGTGGCCGTGGCGGAGTTGGATGCTCTACACGGGCCTTGTAGGCTGCGTACTCGTGCACGCCGCGGAAGGCGCGTCGGTTATTTACACACGGTATATCAGGGGACGTGTGGGCTTACCAACGTTGCTATCTCTGCGTGGCAACAAGAAGAATGCTGTCGTGGCTGGTGTGGCCGCGCTGCCGGTACTGACAGGTCTTTGGGTGCTTTCAAGAGAACCAACGTTCGCATTGTCGTCAATCGTACGGCAGTACCGGAACACCTTGATGGGCTCTTGGGTGTATCGGTTGTGAGGTGCATACAGTACCTAGTCGTGTGCGAGGGGTGTACGTGTCTATGGTTATAAACAGTACGGTAGTATTTCATCTAAATACGTGCGAATATGGAGCGAATCAGATGAGTTTGCCCATGGTATGAAGATCTGTGCATTGTACTTGGTAGCTGACAGAGTGTAATGGTAATGATGCGTAGTGGGTAGGTGCTTGTCTAACTGGGTGGCATCCACGCCATCTCACCGAGGTTACGAATCTCCCTTACAACTTGTTCGTGAAAGGCAATACGCTACGCACGTTAACAAGGCTGAACGCGAGACGCCTCATACCATTTCCAAAGAGGAGAGGAATGAGCATTCAACCGAATGACGAGTAGAGAAGGGAAGGATGATACATACTGCTCCCGTTCCCTGACAAGCCGTGACGCAGCAACTTTGGAAGGTTCACAATCCAGATGAAATAGAAGCACCCTAGGAAACGGAGGTACTTAACTTAGTAAATCAGTACGAAGTATCGAAACTTACTAATGACCACGGCATAGAATTATGCCAGATCGGGTTGAATCAGTGGCAAGCCTATTACGACCCCATAATTACTCGTCTGGACAGGGAAGTGATTAATCCATACCACGCGTACATGGATGGATGGCCATCGCGTGCCATGGCAGGGAGACCTCTTAGCCGATTGGGTCCGGTGCGAGTACTGCACAGGAAAGAAGAAGTTCCAGTGTGGATATGACAGGGGCCCCATTCCTGGCCAAGATGTGTGATGGCGCTATCATAGTAGCGCGTTTTACTGTGAGGAAGATTCTCTTTCTTACCCACCCCTTCCCATCCTTACCTCACCAACCTCGCATTGCACTGGATTCAGTAGGTGGCTAACTCCCTCTGCGTTTACTTGGCTGGCGGTTCACTTACACAGCGTGTGATGGCGAGATGATGATGGTTGAGCCCCTTGATGAGCGCTCTCGCTGACTTGAAATCGTGTGACCAGAGCTGCCTCCGAGCCTATCCCTATGCATACTATGAACTGCCCTAATCGGACAAGGTTGGCAACAAATGAACGCTAAGCTCAACTTAGTATCCCCCCCGCACATAGACTATGCACCAGGTGGCCACTGTCTTGCTTCTAGATCTGTTCTTTATTACTTCACTGCCACAGCCATTAGATGCGCGAAGGGGAGTTCCAATATTACTTCTGCGGTTCGCAACCGTGAGAAATCATGTAATACACGGCCACCCTGTAGACACAATCAGGTTTACGTTGACAGGGACGTAAGTCTGACATCTGTCAGACTGCAACCAGACACTTCATTGCACACATTGTGTTCGACAGCGACTGATGGTGATTAATATCAGCTCTAAACATCACTTGAGGCAGACTTGAGGTAGAATTATATGCAGATGCAATTTTCAACCTGGCCTTCCCATCACGCTCCCGATTTCGTCCGATCATTGATAAAGTACTAAGAAAACCACTATTATTCACATATTCGCGCTACAGATGCAAAACACATAGCACGCTATACGCATGTATTTCCATACACAAGTCAGTGTGTAGATTATTACCATACAAAAGAAAAGAGTAGGCAAGGGGTTTGTCATAGCATCTAGAAGTAATCGCCCAAAAGGGCTTCAGCGTTGTTTGAGGCGAGCGATTTGTCACTACTATTGCTGTGAGCGGGGCCAATGGGTTGCCCCGTGCGAGACGTGCCGTGATGTATGGCGGTACTAGGCAACACACGGGGGTTGGATGTAGTAGCTGGAGTGGCAGGCTCTGTGTACATGCTGGGGAGCGCCTGTAAAATAGATCCAGAATTCTTGCCATAGCATGCTTGATCCGAAAGGACGATCTCGTTGAACAACCTTCACAAGGATGTGTAGATATCAGTGATCCATCAATCGTTCCAGAGTCAAGGCACTCACCCACGCCATTTATCATTCTTCATGCCCTTTCTGTAGAACTCAAAATCCTTGGCGAACGCCTGGTCAATTGCACTCCAGAAGTCACGGCCCCCTTTCACTCTACCGGGGGGGGCCTTGCCGCTCCCTGACTTGGCACGTTTCGCAGGCAGTTCGCTCGTAGATACATCCATTCTTGCTTCTCTGCCGGCCCCTTCTTCGCCGCTTTCGTTACCACTTTCGTCATCTGCAGCTGTCCCCGCAATGTATTGATGTGCCTTCCCATAGCTGCGCTAAATCTTGTGTCAGTAACAGTCGGCAGAACTTCATGTCCCGTACCAGATAGGTGAAGTGTAGCTGATACTCAGCTTTCGAACCCAACCCAACACCACCTCGCTTGTATTTACTCAGTGCTGTCCATGTAAGCTCCTCCAATGTCATGCGTGACTTTCCTGTGCTGTCCAGTAGCTATAAACAGTCAACGGATATGATCGGACTTGTTGTCGAGCAGCACTCACCAGTATGTGCAATTTGTTTCGGGTGGCACTGCACTCCCTTTTAATGACTGTGCGTAGGACACGTTCATTTGCCGGGTTACCGAAGACGTTCTGAAATCCCAAAACATCTGCACGCAACTTGAGCCGTTCCTAATTGTGACAATAAAAGACATGAGATGTATATACAAAGAACATGATCTGGCCGAGACACACCTCGACATCGTAATGAAGCCCTTTGTAGTTTGTCCGGCCTGCTTGCACAACCAGGTCTTTGGCAATAATGAGCACCTGCATCTGTTATGGTTGATCAGTATACGCAAAACCTTGAGAGTGCACCACACACTGCCTGATCCACACTCAGTTGGAACCTGCCTTTGATGCCCGCAGATGCCGTCTCCACAGCATTCTGCGTGTTCACCGAATGTGCCATGATTTCGTCCTGTCCATTTAAAAGCCTGTAGCCAATTGCTAGCTGCCAAATATGCATGTGGAGATCGCCAGTGTCCAGGTTCTTCCCGAGCTGGGCATGCAGACAAATATCAGAATGATGAGGAGATGAAAGAGTGTGACTTACACGAATAAACATGCTGAGCTCCAAAAACTGAGAAGCCTTGAGTCCGAATTCGGTTGCAACTTTCTGGGCCCACAACTTCAGACGCTTGACATGATCTTCTGAGTGCTCGGTTTCCCTGCGCAATACTTCAGAGAAAATGGGTCCATCACCTGAGGTTATGGGAGCATCCTTGTCACCACACTCATATGAAAACAAGCCTTGAGACTCATCCTCAGGTGCCATAGTACGTTGCCAGTCATCCCCACCTTCATAAACAGGCCGTGAAGCTGGACGCGACACATCAGAACCCGAAACATCGGGTGACGCACGAGACGCGTCAGGCATCATCACGCGTGTCGCATTCAATAGAAAGGGCCGTGATGTCCCTGATGTCCCTTTGGATGCAACGACTGAGTATTGCATTGGGGTTGGTCAAATGAAACATACCTGCAGAGTGCCGATGTGGCCTGGAGTCCAGTACTGGAGATCCCAAAGCATTGGGCGCCCCCTGCGATGCAACGGACATTGTCATCATGCGCGCCGCACTTCCCTGATAAGGGCGTGGTGTCCCTGTACACACGTTAAATGTCGCACCCGGACTGATAATACGATCCTACCTGTTGTGCTCCGGTGTGTTGGGAAACTACTTCCCAAATCTTCGAAGTCAGCATAATAGTCGCCATGTGTATGTTGCTGTGACATGGATAACTTGGTTGCACGCGCGAAAAAAAAGGCTATGAAGGGACTCGTCTTATATGTGTTCGCGCTGTTGGGGTTGACCAAACAGTGTCAAAAAAATTACACAGGCCCTGGATAATTTCATGCGACATCGTGACGATCAAGACTCACCACTTGTTATGAGCACGGATGTCAAGTGTCTGCACGTCACGTCCATGGGTCAGTCAATCATTTGAAAGGAAAACGTGCACTTCCCGGTCCGATGAAACACGTTAATAAAGTGCGACGGTACTGCCATGGATGGACTCATAGGTGGCTGTCTTGCCGGGTTGGCTTTTGAGGTTTTCAGCGTCTTGATTTTCTGAGCATTGAGCTCTGCTGCTGCGCCTGTGTGGATAGCCCGATCGCAATCTAACTGTTGGACTTGAGTGCGGAACTGTTGCACGTGGGTAGCATTGCACATCTGTGCAGTGTTTAGTATGAGGTCAGAGGGGACAAGGTGCTCAATTCGTCGCGTGGTCTTCGTAGTTTTCTCACGTTCCTCGTAAACTGATACTGCAGCTGAACCAGTACATCGATGTCTTGCACAATTGTGCTGAACGTTAATGCAACATGTAAGGGCCTTGGATGAAAAACATATGCAGAATCCGGTACTCGATTACAATAAGCATCCAACTTACCGTGACCGGTAGCACAACCCAACTCGAAGCTTGTATCCGCGGCAGGTTATAAATGTCAGCCGAGCCAGTCACTTCGAATGTTTCGAGCAATATCCAATTGGCTTGGTTGCGCTGTTGGGCTGGTGAGTGACAAATCTGAAGAAGTTCGTGGAGGCGTCCAACGAGGGGGAGTGTCAAACTGGCTGCACGTGGGTCTTGTGCAAGCACGAAGTCTCCAAGTCGACACGTTTCACCGCTTGATGTGACCACGGACTGACAGGTTTGATAAAGACGGCGCTCGACATGTTGCAGCGCATATGGAGCTCGCGATGCTGTCATTGTCTTCTCAATGGGTCGCGGTCGTGTCTTGTCATGCATGCATGATCCTGACATCCGTTCGACTCTAAATCCAATCGCGCGAAGTCACAAAGATAAACTCACCAGCTTCAAGGGTTAGTGGCTCATCGATAAGCCCAAAGTAATCTGCAATGACATTGCGGAATGATGGGATGTTGATGTTGACCAGTGACTCGACCCCAGAACCTGGCATAAGCCAATCTTGTTCGTCATTGCTATAGGGAAGTTCAGTGGACACGGGCCCCCGAGCATGAAATTTACCACCAGACAAGAGGTGGCGGACATGATGACATCGGGCCATTCCGCGGGCGATATCCCGGGATGGCACTTGTCTGTTACTGTGAATACTGTGATCACGGATGACGGCGTTGTAAGATTCAAACCCTTCTGTAGCAAACAAGATTGCCGGTCCAAAACATTGAATGTGGTCAGGCAAGTGGCGAATAATGTGAAATTTCGGTTTATTGAACCACCGCGGTGTCCAACGCGCTGTGCAGTTCAGGAAGTGGTCAATTGCGACTTGCAGGACGGCCTAAACATATGTTAGTCAACGCGTGAAGTGTATGTGCGATACGTACCAGGTGCTCATCGATGTTGTCAATGCATGGCTGCCAAACGAGGGGAACGAGGGCAGATAATGCAAGGAATGCTTCATAGCATTCCCAGGGAACGAGGTCGTAAAGTACGAATGGTGCCGCCTGCGAAATAGCGCGGAAATCTCGTCCGGTGAGTGATCCAGCATATTGAACCAAAGTTTGGCCAGCCAGTGGAGGGATGCCGAGCCCTGTAACGTCAAATGATGCCAGCTGGACCTGAAGCTCTACCTTCTGAGCATCGTTCAGCCTAGAGATTGCGTTGCGCCAGAAGTACTTCAGAAAACCAAGTAATATGACATGGAGAATCTCCACTGGGGTGTCTTGATGGGGATCAAGGCCTGAAATGAATGAGTGAAGAAACTGCCCGACCTTCGCAGAGGGCCTGTACCTTTAATCCTCCATACAGGACTCATGAACTGTCCGACTGGTCGGCCTTGAGTGATCGCGCTAACCGCCTCAGTATATCTGTCCGATCCTGCACGGATACCTTTCACATGTTTGAGGATGCGCTCGACAAATACATCCATATATGTGTCCTTGATGCCTGTGTCCGTCTTCATCTTGATATATCGTGTCTTGCCCTTGCTGCTGGTGACCTCGTGGAACATACTACGCAGCTTATTTACCATATCTTGGCGTGTGCAGGGTGGGTTGGCCTCGAGGATCATAAGATATCAGTCTAAATGTGTCAACGAATGGGGCATGTACTCCAAGAAAGCGTCTTGCTCGATCCACAAGATCTTGCATTGTCTCGGAGCGGCGGCCCTTGCGTTTCGACTGATGCATGACATCTCTGTGAAGAGATCCGTCTGAGTCGGTTGCAACTGATCCCGTTTGAATGGAACAGGCATCGTCATCGGAATTTGTGACTGCTACGCCTGCGAGATCTGGGCGTTGACTCGAATCTGCCCCTGCCCCATGGACCCAACAATTACGACAAAAGTATTTACCCTGCAAGCCCACATGGCATGCAAGTTCACTTTGCATCGGATTGTCGCCAAGCATCGCCAGGATGGCAGGTATGACGAGAGCCATCTCCCTTGCTTCAATATCCCATGCCCAGACGCCATGCATTTGGGCATATCTGCAGCTCCGTGCAATGAGGATTGTGGAGGGCAAATAGGTTGAAATACGACTTACTCGAGTTGATCCACAATTCCATCAAGCATCTCTAAAGGGGGGGCAATGTTAGATGTGGCAAGAAAATGAATACTACTCTCTTTATGGACCATAACACGGGGGAGTCCAGCTGCTGTGAAAAGAAACAAGTTGTGCTTGTTCCATTTCTTCGATGTGTTGCCGGATGTGTCGTCACAGTAGAGCCATATCATGTAACCGAGGACGCGGTGTCCCCGTGCTAGCGTACGCCACCTATTGCTGACTGCAGGGTTAGTCAATGTCCATGGGAGGACACCGCATCCTCTCGTCTCTATCAAACCTGTGGTGCGGCTTCAATGAGCGCAAGCAAAAACTTAAGCCAGTACTCACCTATGATATTGTGTGGGTCTGGTTGACCATCCATCCGATAGGTTTGGAGCAGGTGTGGGAACGAGAGAAGGAATTGACTCGCCCGCACCTCCATAGTCTCATACATGTGGACGACATATCCACGTGTGTGGTCACTCACAACAGGGTGAGCTCGCCACGCACGACCCCAATACTCGAAGTCGGAGGAAGGGGAACCTGGAGTAGACGGTTTGGTGTACCAATGCTTGGGAACAACGACTGTACCATCCATCAACTTCATCGGTTCAAAAACATAGAAATCTTGCCGGCCCTTGCGTATCATAGGTGTGGCAATGGTGGGATCAATTTCATACAACCATCTTGATGCTTGCCAGGGTTGGTCAAGTTGGCTGCCTGCATCTTCAGGATAATGGCGGATGTGTGGGCAGACACATGGGTTAGCCATCTCCTGTATAGGTTGACACTATCAGTTTACTAAGCACATGTTGTATGTTTGACTTACTTGTGCGATGATGGAAGGCAGGTGATTAACATAATAGACGTGGCCCAGAGCGCCTTGATAGCGGACTGACAGGATACCGTACTGAGACTGGAGAGCGCTGTCAATATCCTTGAGTATCCTAGTGGAGGGGACGTTATCAACACCGAGGACAGAAAGTCCCCAGAGGATGACTTGAAGTTGCGCATCCGAGAATAAAGAGCGTGGGAGGTGCCGCAGAATGTCGAGGATGCATGTCTATTGATTAGTGTCGGTGAGAAGAGAAAGCCATCACTACGGAATAGATGTACCTTCTTATCTGGCCACGGAAACCATGTAGCGTTTGGAGGTGCGGTATCACCACGCTGGGCCGGGCGGGTTGCGCCTGGCTGAAGCAGCTCTGTAGATTTGCCGAATGCAATCAGTATAATCCACCCTTGCCGTATGGTCTGGTGTTACTGACCTGGATCAAAATCTTCACCTTCAACATCAGGGGAGTTCGATCCATCTTCATCTGAACAAATCAGATCTTCTCCATCGGCTAACCACCCTGCCAAGTTGCTAGCCATCGTCGTTAGTTGCTCGTCATGCGCACTCGGTACGTAGAGTTGGTCGTGGTCAATGGCATCCCAGTCAAGTTGAAAAACATCATAGTTATCAGTATCAGGGGCAGCCGCCTGTGGCATGTATTGTGTGCCATGAGGTTCAAGTTCCGGGAGATCTGCTAGAAGGTTGTGAGCTGGCAGGCTCAAGTCGGGTCGGGTCGGGGAACTCCAAGGGCAAAGTGGAGGGGAGAGGAGGTGCTTGACATTGTCTTGATGCAGGATACTTTTCGCATGTCGTCGAGCAAAGCGGGCATCTCGCCACTTGCCGTCCTTGCAGGCCAGGCAAGACCATTTGTGCTTGTTGTGACCAACGCCTGCTGCCCAGACTACAAAACGTTTACGTTAGTTTGTGAAGGTGCATTTGCAATGCGGATACTATTATAGGGGCGTGTGACTTACACTGGGGATCGAACTCTTCGGTCATGACCGGTAATACAGCGGTGGGTTTGTTGAACGTTGAACTGAAGTTTGAACTTGTAAAATAATAAACTTAATAATGAGCACCACTGGATCCAGCTGTCAAGATTCATTTTGACTCATATCCACTGCAGTTTTAGATAAATTTGCGCTCTAAGATTGTGTCTGTGGCAAACTGCAGTGAGTTTGCTGCCCGCCCTAATCAGGAATGTGCCAGATTCATGTCTCGCGCGACTCAACTATCCGTAATTCTCAAATTATGTTTGTTTGGATCACAGGGGTGGCCGTGTAATCAATGCTACCCTGGAAAATTCCTGGAGAAACACTTCTTCCTGTGACTGCAACCCCTTCTAACAGAAATGCTGCACCAAATAAGCATCCGTTTCAATCACATCAAACTGATTCCGTTGATCGTACTGGGAGCCGAGCAGTGCTCACGACGCCATACCACTGTACAGGGGGATCATTGCTCCAAAGGCACCTTCATCTCATCTAACGCTGAGATTGAGAACTTTCAATTCGAACTTGGTTTTACCTAACTGTGGAATCTCAATAGCTCGTTATGCTCATGGCAGTATGACCTCGACTGGACCCGATGAAGGACCGTTGTTGCGTGACAACTCGTGTCTCCGTCACTCCCTGTGCAATAAATAATGGTAGACCAACATCCACGCTAACGACTAAATCCGAAATTTATTATGTGCGCCAGACAGGTCATCATGTGCCTAGTTGAGAGGTTTGCCATTCTATAAGTATACCTTCTATCGTAAACTTACCTTCCGTCATTCACTAATATTCCTCGATTTTTCCGTGCTTTTCAATGCCACTAAATCTGTTTACTAGCCTGCCTACACGTGTTGGTTGACTCTGATCGTTGATCGATGGTCGATCGCGCCTCACGTCAATGCCTAATTGATGCGCACGTGATGAGGCGATGTAACGTGTCCGAACTTCTGAACCCACTTTCGAAATCTGCACACCCTTTTGCTATCATTGCACATGATACGGCCAATTACCCATTCCAACTACTCTCCAATACTTCTCAATTGCCGTCTCGCCCAAATAAACCATTCCTGGATTACAAGAGATGGTATATTTCATTTCCTGATATCCCTTTTCATACGCCTTCCCTAGATACACATGTTTTGCACATGATCGCATCTTGCCCACTCCTATCCTAGGAATATCAATGGAGACGGGCCGAATGGCTTGACCCTGAATCGTCCCAACAAACATTAGAAAGCGACTTTGGATCTCCACGTCTCTCCATTTGTACACTAGGGATGGATGGAACGGACCGGTTCCAAGATCTGACACGTGCAGAACCTATACAAGATGTCATGTTACCCCGCTATGGATTGAATCGACGCGTTCTGATTACTGGAGTTGAGCATCGCGCCGTAGTGCAAGCCGAATTTCGTCACTTTCCCTCTCTCTGAAGGGATGAATGACCGAGAGTTGTACAAGCTTCAAGGCATGACTTGCTCTTGTAAGGAAGTACGGGACGCCGAAGCGCGATAAGAAGGTTGGATGCAAGACTTCTCGCTATTCCCCCTCCCCCAAGGTCACCTTTCCCTAACCCTGTGCTAACACTAATGAACTGATGATTTACATGGTGGTAACTAGGAGTAACAATTTGGGTCTACCGAGTCCAGTCCTCAGGATTCCCAATTCCCCCCGTTACACTTGAACGACTCATTCTCCCAGGCGTACGATAGCTTGGTTTGTGTGAGCAAACACCCGGTCGTGTCGGAGGTAATGCTCACGTATGTGACGGATGTAGTTGTGTCGTATAACCCGACACCCACAACCCTGCCACGCGCAGACCAACTCCACTCCGCGACCTAAATTTGTGATCCCATGTGCATCTTTGAAGTGAGCCGGGACGGTGCCGCAGTTGATAGGCTCCAAGCATTCCCAGCCCTCAGGATGCGTGTAAAGGCACAAAGTCCACGGACAGCTGGTATACTGGTTCTTGATTCAGGAGTTAACTTGTTTCCACAAATATAGCTCAAAGAATACATACCATTTGTTTTCCCGACGTGGGGGCCTCTTGGGTGACTTTGGTTAAGGTGTGAGATGTGCTGCATTACTAACGGTAAGGAAGAACCTGGGAGCACGAGCAACGAGTGCACCTGTTTGCAATTGGACCAACGTAGTGCTCTGCGATCTGTTCGTTGCCTAATTGCATCCAATCATAGCAGCCGGACACGTTGTTTCAAAGGTATTTTATACGCAAAAGCCCACTGAATATTAAGTTGGCCTGGAGGGCTCGTGCGAATGTATATTAACGATTTAGCCCAACAGCACCCTGGCATTGGTCTTTGGTCTGACGGTATCACAATATCCGATCATAGCGTGCGGACACGTTGTAATCTGACTTCAGGAGGTAAAACGTAAAGGTGCATCGACAAATAGCGAACCAAATCTCTGGAGTAAGGCAGGACCCTTGGCTATTCATTCCTCCTATGGAACCGGGTTCTATAGGGATGGTCAGGTGTCCATTACGTGTGAGAGTGACAAGGGAAAGTTTCGGGCGACCACAACAGCAGCCTGCGGATATCCCACGGGACATCATGAATACCAATATTGCGGCCCAAAAACCCCGAGGCGGCATAGCCTGTTCTCGCCGCTGATGCCGCTACATTACCACAATGTCGGGCGATCACATGAACGTTAACGAGGTAAAATGATTAACGAGCTGATAGGGATTTCAAAACCATGTGGAGTGTTCATGAATGATACCTACTAAGGGGCCCGGGAGCGTTGCTGCCAGGGACGCTGCCTGCATAGAGGAGTCCCCGGTGTCTGTCTGCCATGAAGTCATTATCTGTAGGGTAATGTTTAGAGTGTCGTAATCCATATCAGACGTACGGAATGAATCGAAATGTATTTGGTGATGTATACGTTTTTACACATGCAAGTGAGGCGACAAGGTGATGTTACAGTCTGCTTAGCTTTATGGATATGGTCACTTCCCACTGGGTCAGTGAACGCTAACTGGGACCGGTGACGGGTGATGTCAGTTCAGGAATTTGCAGTACTATGAGAACACCGGGGCCACAGGACTTGCATTACACCAGCCACGCAGCCCAAGTCAGTGGTGACATTGCTGAGGCTACTGTATAAAACTGGAGTGTTGTTAGTGATCCTCCATGGCGGTCTCACAATTGAAATGGACACTCAAGCTCGCTGAGGGTTCATATACATCCAGGCATGCACACAAGCGTGCATAGGACCAACGGCCCATGAGGGTGCGATTAAAAGTTCAGGCGTCGAAAATTAGTCCAAAACATCCCTACTAGAAGATTGGACATAACGGCCGCGAAAAATCATGAAACAATCCAGAAAGGTTAGGGTGGCTGGAGCGGCTGTATAGCACTTCGTGCAGATCAGAAAAAGGTAAAGAAAATGCTTCTGCCATCTGTTGTTGACCCATTGAGATGCCCATGTTGTTCCCAGCTGCTGAGACTATTCTTCCAATTGATTTTGCTCACCGTTTACATCGTCTGCAAGGCCAGTGTTGCAGAATCCGCCGGAAGCAGGGTCTCTTTTTTTTATACCCTTATCTTAGGAAACAGTATAAGTGAGTATTCTGGTGGCAAGTATGCACAACAGGTGACGGTGTATTGCCAATCGGAGGGTGTGGGCCCCAGTTCGTTGTATGTTGAATGTACTCCACAAATTTTACCATCGATATCCCGGGCCGGGGGGATACAATAAAAAATGGGCCATAAGTGTCGGCATAGGGGGAGAGAAAATGTATAGGCAATACGCACTTACGAAAACTGGTGTCAGAATCAGGCTCCGAACTCTACAATTCAATGCAGAAGCACTATGTTTGCAGTTAGATGGCGGCGGCGGATGACGACATGAATCTAATACTATCATCATCTCACTGGATCTAATCAATGCTGTCTCCATTGCACAGCCTGCTGTCCACACTATCAGGATCACATCCAACCAGTGCCAACTGGAGCTGGGAAAATTTGGCGCTCGCTCACGTTCTTTTCATTCAAAATCCTTTTTTGCACTCTGTCCAAAGTACCTGCAAATAAAGTTTACTGTAAAAGAAGTCCGGGGCATCTTTTTAACCGACGGTACCCTAATCAAACATCTAGGCCTTGCTTGACGCACGAAGAAAATTTGCTGAGAGATTAGGACAGTAAAGTCTGTAAAATTCAGCCGCGTACCTGTAGAACTGGCACGTAAGCTTCGATACCTGCGTAGTAGGGCAAAGTAAAGCGCGAAGAAAGAAAATGTAAAATAAATATTGAGACCCGTAGGTCTACCACTCCGGAACAGCGTGTCATCCTTGTGCAGGGGCCATGCTAATCTTCTCTGTATCGTTCCAATTTTTACGTATGTCACCCCGAAGGGGACAATCAAAGTGATGAAGTGTCGCTACAGCGCATCTAAGTATTGTCTTTTGTTTGTGCTGCGGGTTGATTTATGTTGCTATATATGGAAGGATGAGTGAAAGGAGCGGAAATTGCCGGCCAGCCACACCTGACGCTGGCTGTCAGGAACCACAATTCGACGGCTCCAACACCCAAGCTACTACCTTTTGTCACTTGTACATGGATGGCTGTCGTGTGCCATAGCACGGAGAAGTCGTAGTCAGTTGGGCCTGGCAACAAGTGCTGCACAGGAACAAAGAAGCTCCAGTGCGGTCTCATTACTGGCAGAGATGTGTGGTGGCGCTATCACAACGGGTTTTGCTGAGGAGAAGATTCCCTTTCCCACCCGTCTCGTATTGGGTCGCATCTAGTAGGTGGCCAACTCTTTTTGTGTATGCCTAGCTTCACTTACACAACGTTGGAAGGATGGGCCAGCGGTTAAGCTCCTTGACGAGAGCTTTTGCAAGCTCGAAATCGCATGGCCAGAGCTGCTTCTGAGTCCATCCGCACACTGTACACGGACCTGATCCTCGGTAAGGGATGAATGACGGATGCATCCAGTGGATACTAAGCCTAACTACCCCCCTTTCACATAGACTATGCACCGCCAGGTCCCCCCAGCTAGTTGGCCTACAAGCCATACTATTGAACAGCATGCCCTCACCCCCGGCAGGCGGATTCTGACTGGTCCATCCCTTTATTTGCAGTCATTCTTTTTCAAGTACTCCGCCCTTCCCCCATTACCACGCTACGCCCCAGAAGATCCCACCCTGATCCTTTTGCGCCTCCTCGCTGTCTTCTTGATGGCCGCGTGCCGCAGCTCCCATCATGCTCGCGTAGCTCTTGGACCCTAACCTTGGAAAACCCTAATGCTTATCTGGCTGACATCCCTCGTAAAGCTATAAAACTTTAACCGCGAACTTATGATCGGCGATCTCCCTTCTCAGGACTGATCATGTCAAGAGTAATGAATGCTTCACATGTCATAGTCTTATGGATTCGCATGGTTCTAGATGGATACATAATTCAGCTGTCGTATGGTTCATAATCATGAATACATATATCTCTCGCATATACCCAAGAGCACACCAAGGTGGCCGGGTACTGTCGTACGACTGACGATAGTGTGAACGCTGGTTCTCTCGAAAGTACCCAGAGACCTGTCAATACCAGCAACGCAGCCACAACAGCCATGATAACAGTCCTTTTGTTCCTCCGGTGAAGCCAAGGTTACCACGCGGAGACAGCCACGTTCGTAAACCTATGAGTACGCAACCTATGAGCCCCATGTAGAGCATCCAGCTCCACCACGGCCGCGTCTGTATAGCTATCTTGACAAACTCCAAGTCGAGCTCGGAAGAACCAAGCGTGTCGAGGCCGATGCCGTTCGAAGGACATGCAAGAGACTCCGCCTCCGCAGATAAGAGTCTACGTGTAGCGACGTGGATCGGGACGAAGAGAAAGATATGGTGAGATAGTGACTAGGCTCGTCAGTTTACGGATGCGAGTACCCAGTTAATGGGTGTGAATGGATTTTCAGACTGAGCGGTAGCATCTAAGTCTGATGTAGATAGACAACCTGAAGGAGAAGGCGAAGAGGAGTCCGATGCGAGGGTAAGGACGGCTCACCCGACGCAACGTGAATAGCGAAGGGCAAGAGGAGCAGGTATCGGTCCTCGAACGCAGTGTGGTAGTACTCCCTGCCTAGAAGCTGCATGTCCACCGAGCAAACCAAATTAACCCACTCAGCTAACACAGGAAAGTGGGTACTGACCATGACACTAGATGCTAGTCTAGATCCGCCGATGTTGGTTGCAATAGGCGCCAGGAGATGTATGACAAGGAGAGAAAATGGTGTGGAGCGGTCCGCGAGTGTCGCCAGGGTGGACTCCACGACGCAGTCACTACTAGCGAGATGTTCCTCTGTCGTTGTAGGTTTCTCTTGGTCGATATTGGTGCAAGTCAAACTCGAAAAGAAACGAGCACGATGACACACGAACACGCAAACGGTTGGCGATTGGCTCTGGTGCAGGACTCTCTGACGGCACCACCTGATGGCAGCCCAGCCTCGTTGCCTCTGCCTTCATCAACACCAATGGTATGCACATTGACACCACACCACTCGACAACATTCAGACTAATACTTGTCACACACAGGACCCGCAGCGGTTGCAGAGACTACACTTGCAGCTGTCCAATTGGACCGACAATAGGCCACGGAAGCGTTGGCAGTATGGCAGCACGCCTCGAGGACACATATACCTCAGTTAGACAGAAATCAGCTACTGTATCATATCTCGACCGGAACGACACCTCGAGGCTCTTTCGTCATCAAATCGGAGTGCACTACTGGAGTGTCAGCGTTGCAATTATTTCGCTGCCACACAAGATCAGATGGACTTCGAGAAGAGCATCAATTTGGAAAGTTATGTGAAAAATCCACCCAAGAGTTTCTCCGTACTTCTTCAGCAGTATTCGGCGATGCTAGGTACGTTCGAGTTAGCGCTTCCATTACCAGTGCTAGGTGAGGTTAAGAACCGTGTCCCTGCAGGCTTCCATCACTGGTTATCGATTTATCTTTCTTCTGTTCTGTGTTACTGTCACAGAAAAGTTCGAATATTGCCAATTCCTTGTGCTACGCGGCGATTAATTCTACGGGTGCAACCTTCCCAAACGGCGTTTCATTACACCTTACTGGTTCCGCTGGATACTATGCCACCGAATATGTGGAGCGGATGCTCCAAAGGCTTATTCTTCTTATCCAACGCTGTGGTTGAGAATTCAACACCCCCGGTCCGAACCCTGTTTCCTCCTTCGCAAATAACTGGAATCTCAACGGTCCGTTATGTCCAGCCCCGCTGCATAACTATATATGTATGTACGATCCCATCATTTCTCGACTAGACCTAATGAAGGACCGTTGTTGCGTAACTGTTCGCGAGACCCGATCGCTGGGGTCAAACTGGATGTCAGGTTTACCATTTAGTGTTAAATATGCAGGGTAACGACTCAACCCACAACTTATTGTGTGCCAGACAGGCCACGATAGTGATGCATGATCCTTGTGGAAGGTTTTGCCATTCTATACGCTCGTCCAATCACATTGATATGAACTTTACATCCACGACGTCGACGCATTATTAATTAGCTGGTGTGAGTCTCCGTTCCGGGCTAACAGCAAATAAATATTCCTCAATTTTTTCCGCAGCGAATGCTACTAAAATAGTATATATGTTGGCTGACTCTGATCCATCGCGCCGTGTCACTTAACACCTGATTCGTGCGGTGAGGGCCGCCGAGCGCGAGGCCGGAATTTCCCGCCCTCATGATAGCTATAGCGCTAATTACTTACTGCAAGACCATTCTAGATCGAAAGAGCATGGCATCCTCCATTTCCTGGCCGCCGGTTTCCCTAGATACAGGTGTTTCGCACATGGTCGTTGCTGCCCTCCATGAGGCCGGGTTCCGTCCTAGCCTTCGTCCTTTTAGGCATATCAACGAAGGAGGCATCGGGAAGCGAGCTCTGGAGCACGGATGTCATCACGTAGCAAGTGTCAAGGATAGCTCTACTGTCCACCCTTCGAAATCGATGGTTCGATAAGGACCATGGGTTCAGCAAGGTGACAGAGCGTGATCTTCGGGCCATCCAGTGATCTCACTCATTTCAGCTTGTATTGTTGTGGTTCAAGTTGGAAATGAAATCTATTTGATACTAGATGGCATTTGTGCAGCTGCAGGGATTCTCGGTAGCGAAGGAACGTAGCGTACAGAGAATTTAGTCTTCGCGTGGGAACGAAGTTAGCTAACGCCTCTCTCCCTCAATCCGCTCACCCGTGCCTTAAGACTCAGCTGAGTCCCTCGTCCCGTACTCGTCGATTCTTTGCACCCGCCCTCCACTCCCTCTAACAGGCCGGCAAAAGCAACCAGCAACGCTAGAGTTTGTCCGACGCCTCGAACTCGATGTCCGCTCGAAGCTGACCTGTGTGGTGCCCAGCCCACCCTCACAGCTCAGCTCGACCACTCGGGCCTGGCTTCGGGCCGGAAAGCCTTCGGTTGTCGCCCAGACCCAAACACTTTCTCCACGCAACATAGATACAAACCATAGGCACCTTCCCTGTAGCTAACGCAGTAAACACGTAGAGTATAATTAAGTGTGGAAAACACAGATTTTGAAAATGTGCGAACTTGTGGGTGCTACCAAGTGTACGGGGAGGAAAGTACTACGAAGTCCAGCTCCTTGGGATTCCATTGCAGTCATGCTTCCAAACCCTCTATAAGGCTTGAACAACTCATTCGCTCAGGTGTACAGTAGGTTGATTTGTGTGAGCAAACACCCGATCGTGTCGAAGGTGATGCTCACGTATGTGACGGATGTAGTTGTGCCGTATAATCCGGCGCCCACAACCTTGCCACACACAGACCAACTCCACATCACGGGCCAAATTTGCGATATCATGTGTGTCTTTGAAGTGGTCAGGGGCGGTACCGCAGTTGATGGGCACCACGCATTCCCAGCCCTCGGGATCCGTGTAAAGGCAGAGAGTCCACGGACAGTTGGTATACTGGCTCTATATGATTTAGGAAGCTGGCTTTGGCTCAACAAATGCAGCTCAGAAAATACATACCGTTTGTCTGTCTGCCATGGGGGTCTCTTGGACGCCTTCACTTAAGGTGCTACATCACCATAAAAGTTGGAAAACCTCTGGAAGCATGAATGAAAGCGAACATACTTGGTTGCGACTGAATCGACGTAGTGTTTCGACATCTGTCTGTTGTCCTGTCATAGCTTGCAGAAACGCCCTCTTTATACCCAAGAGAGCCAACGGGAAGTTAAATTGGCATGGAGGGCTCGTGTAGACATACGTTAGCGATTGAACCAACGCAATGTTCTAGCAATCCTGTCCTATGATATCAATTATTGTGGACTCCCAAGGTCGATCGTACCTCTGCGAGATGACCGCGGAGGCACAATGGCCTGGCATGCTGAAGGACTCGTGTAAACTGGGGTGCCGCTGCCACCACATGTTTGGATACTACGAGCTGCCATAATTGGCCCTTCGATTATGCCTGCGGTGGAAATGAGAAGGGAGGTTTTGAACAGAGAGGCCAGCACGAGGCCTGATGCATCGATGAAAATATTTGGTGGCTGTTAGACCTCTATGGACAGCAATGACGCAGTTCAAGTTGCGAATCCTGCATGGAAGTGATGGTGCTGACATTGAACGAAGTAGACGCTGAAATAATTTTTTCAGAGGTTCGATGTAGGCTTCTGTGCTATTCACAGATATGATCAACCGCCGTGCATGTTTCTTTTCTTGTTAGCACGGATAAACATTAACATTAGAGGCATCGAACGGGTAAGAGAGGGCCTCCTACTTGGCATAGTATGCTTGTAACCATTGTGGTCTCGCTTTTGTCTTCTGGAATTGGAATTACACTCGAGCGGCTCTACAGCGCCACAATGTTTTATTATGCGCGGAGCCTTAAAACAAGCCCTCGGACGGAGCAGCCTCAGAGCCTCGAGCCGCGCGCGTGACCATCCACTCTACGCCGGCGGCGTTGGGGCATCAGTCATTGCTCTGATATCGATGGGTTGCAATTCGCGAGCGGCTAAGTCATAGTCATCTGATCGACGGCGTCCTGCCATTCGATCGATATCGGGGTTGTACTGTTCCTGTCGGCCAAAAGGTGCACGCACAATGAGGCGCCGCCACGCTTGTTGGTGGGTATGGGTCGAATATTGGGCCAGGGTGGGTGGTCTAAGTCTTCGACGAAATGAGTCGCGCGTACGAGGAGACTGGTACTCGACGCGGTACTGCTGGGATACGGAGTTGAGTGTAGGCCCAACTTGGTGACCCTGGTCTGTACCAAAGTCGTGCACGATGCCAGTGCAGGATGCTGTATGTGGCTGGGCTGTGAACGTCCTCTTTGGAATAGAAGAAGCGAAAGCCCATCTCATACAAAGTCTCCATCACGTAATCGAATCCGGTCCAGATACAGAGATGGCTCGATCGCACGGGAACGGCAGCAGTAGATTGCATGATGTGATTTACGGAAGCATTCAACATTGCCTTCCCAACAATCTCGCGCGCACGAGCTGGAGATGATGCAGCCAAGGGATGTTGATTCGAGTGTCCGTGTCAGCCCCCGGTATGGACAGTATTCCAGCCATTCCTCGTCCAGTGGCCTGTCCGCATCCCTGTCTCTGTGCGAGGTTGCTTCCTCGCTGCTCTCTTCGGGAACCTGTGCCACAGCTTCTACCCCAGCACCACATGTAATCTCATCTCCCATGAACATCGACTGGCATCTCCTTGTACTGTTGATTGTCGTTGTCGCTTTCTGGGACTTGTATGAGATCCCTCAGGAGTAACGAATGGTTCACATATCGTACCTAGTGAAAACTGGACAGAGAAATGTAGGCGGAGGCGGCCGAAATGAATTATGTGCGGCAAACCATATGCAGTATCAGAAGATACCTGTCTACTGAAATAAATATAGTATTATTTCCAGATCCTACCCCGCGGAACAACATTCATCCAGCTTCGTTAGTGGGTTGTGGGCTGGTATGACGTAGTACACCGCATGTCTTCGGACCAGCTGATGACGGAGTCCAGTTTTTCTGGGTCCCGAGGGCTGTGCGTGCCACAGATACGGAGATCCTCCGAACACGCCGGAGCTTGCGGGGACTGGCATGCTGTATCTTCTGGCCATCAGTTTATGAATAATAATGGTCCGGACCTTCCCATTGTTCCAGCGTGAGGCAAGTCAGATGTAATCAGCAATCCAACCAAGTTTTGGACTCCACAAGCCACCCTCCTCAAGAATCCGTCGTCCAGCTTGGCCACTAGCCTGTCTAGGCAGTAGTCCATCATCAGATCGCATGGGTGGGCTGGCGGTGAGTAAACTGCACGGTTTGACTGCAGTGTCACCATTCATAATTGATGAGGAGTCTAGGACCCCTGAATGCAGAATACCGGGTCCAGGCAGGGGGTCCGCGCCAAGACATGGGGGAAACTCTGTATCCACGTACTGCTTTCCCCCCTTTCTTCCTTAGTAGTGAAAAAATGGTATGCATTCTCTGATATATCCTGGATCAACATTTTCCCGTGTTGCCTTCCTTACAGACTACGTGATATGAGTTGTACTCACCGGAGTCGGGGACTGGCGACTGCAAATGCCGCTACCGATCAGCCAGTCTTTTGAGGTAGGTCAACTCATGTATGCGATCATTCATGCTGTTCTTCCAAAGGAGGCACTCTTGGCATTTGCTCACCTATACTGGTTTTCGGGTACATGCAATAGTGAATGGAGTGGCAACTAGCTTCAAGCTCTGAAATGTGTAACTTACCCATGAAGATGTTGTGTTAACTCCACTACGGGAGTCGAGCTTGCACCGTAATACAAGCAGAATTTCGTCGCCTTTCTTGCTGAAGGGAAGAATGAAAGGCGACATAATCCCAATTCCTCATTCGCGCTCCCCAGGGCTCGTTGTAGTTCACCAAAGCACCTCCGAAGGGGTGTGGACTATATGCAAAGTATACTATACATCAACATCGATATCCATTGGCGTCGCTGGCTCAAATGCAGACTCTGGCTCACCTCCAACGTCCGCATCCATATCTTCCACGTCCTTGTCCTTCCCCGCGACCCCCCACCCACGAGGCTTTCCACGGAAACTTATTCTAATCCTCGTCTTCCTCCTTCGCTGACAATGTTTCATCGATATTTTCGCCGTCCTCCCTCCCATTGGCCCCGCTTGCCCTACCACCAAAAGAATTTGAATTTCGTCTCGTGGCTAATAGCGGTGGACAGACGCTTTGGTCGACGTCGTCATCACCTTCGAAACACTCGTGCCCGGAGATGCACCTGTGGCTCCTGCTTTCCCCTGCGAACGCAGTCCCCCGTTCTTCGTCCCTTTCCCGATTATTATCCTCATCGGCAAGCAAACCCTCCAGATCCGGTGGTATCTCTTGCATGGCGACCCTGGGAGCGCCCTGCAGATACCCGAGTTTGTTTCGAACACTAATGGTATCTTTTTGTAATGACGCTGGAGTGTTCTGATTTTTCCATTCTACTTGTCAGCGGAGGGTGGAATTTCTATTGAGAGTCGCGAAAGAAAGGGCCATAATCGGTGGGGGGGAGGGGGGGGCAAGATCTATGAATATGAGTGTATGTGCCTATCCTGCCACTTCTCGGGAGCGCCATAATTTCATGCAACTCGGCGTGCAAGAAAGCCATCTAATCGAATCAGATTTGTTCCAAAATCGTTGGGCAGATCGTTTAAATAATATGACCGTCTCATCTTTACCCCATACTGAGAAAACAGAATGTTTTAGAACACTCAGGCGGCTTCTTGTCTCCAGAATCCGAATATCATACTGTTGTATTTTGTCTGCACCTACGACAATGTTCACGGAGAACGACTACTTACGGTGGTGGGGAGTCTTGGCTAGGTTCATATCCATGACCTTGTCTCTTGTTTGTGGTGGAAGCATCAGAGGAACGGGCCTCGTTGCCATGGAGCTCCACATCCTCTCATCTCACGCAACGTAGATGAGAATGATGGCGCCGAATGTGGATTGGGATCTATCAGGACCAATGGGTTGTTCGTGGATTCAGTAAGACAGTTGTAACATGTCAGCCACTGGCATCTCCATACGGTGCGACTAAATTACTTACTGGCTAGCATCAGGTCAACGAGCACACCTACGAAGCTAACTTCGCATCAGTTAGTGTCGAGTGCACGAGTGGCAACTGGCAAGCGCTGGGGGAATTGAGTGGCAAGCAAGCCTGGTGGTTATCGAGCAATCCAATTGAATAGCTGTCCACAGGATGACTACGCAGCTATGTCTGAGGGGTTCTACATGAAGTATGGCGCCGCACCCTGTCGCAGGCTGCCGACCCTTCCGCAACCCGTTGTAGTGGCAGTTGAACCGCAAGCGCAATCGCTGCGACTGCCGCGGGATCCTGTGTGTGACAAGTAGCCTAAATGCCGTCGAATAGTGACCTAGTGCAATTGAGGCTGATATCAGTGTGCACACTATTAATGTTTTTTGAAGATAGAGGCGATGAGGGCGTGCTGCAAACTCTACTAAGTGTTAGGTGGTACTGTCAGACAGCCCTGCAACCCTGCGACCAACCGGGTGGTGGTTGAACGTTGAAAGGCTGTTGGGAATACAGGTTCGGCAACATATGCACAGGGTTTCAGCCAGTGTTTGAAGTGCCGGCGGTCCTCCGTGGGTCGAGCCGTGTACAGCCGACGGCAGGACGACATTTCATCTAAATCAGGAACACATTTGTCAGCATTTCATTGAAGCCGGTGCGATGGCGCGGGAGCCACCTTCTGTTTGGGGAGGGAGTCCAGATGTGAAATTGTGGGGTGAATTATATAATCACGACGGGCTAATCACACGCCAAGCTGTCAGCCGTGGGAACGTTGCCGCCGTGATTACGGTAGACGTTCCCGCCATTGCTGGCTTTCTGGCGATCCAGCGGTATGCCGCCGGCACTTCGAACACTAGTTTCAGCCAAGGCTCATATGGCGCGGATGGGACTACTAGCTCAGATATGATAATAAGGCTGGGCGATGGGCGTCAAGGATATCGTTGTTCTCTGCCATTCTCCGATGAGCCACTGCAGTGGGCCATCTGTAACGCTAAGCGCTCAAAAACTGTAGGAAGCGCATGCTGTAATTCGACCGCCTTCTCAGATGCTGATATCATTGTAATCATTTTGCACCGACCAAGGCCATCTCAACAGAGGCAAGATTGTCAGTCTCATTGTGCATTGACGCCGACCTTTTTTCAGACTATGGATTCAGAGGGTTATACAACAGCAAAGGAGCCCATCTTGCCAGCATCAAGCAATGACAAGCCAATAGCGACTACGTCGTCCATCCTGATGACACAGTGCCACGCGCATGGCTCAGCACCATTTCTCGGGACTTTCCTTGTCATACATCTGTGGGTGCCTATCACAGGCAATGTCAGCGGATCCGGACTAGCGTCTAGTACCATGGTCAGTGCCCATTCCCATGTATTGGTTGACTGGGTTAGTTTGGTTTCTGTCGATGGACGTCCAGCTTCTAGGCAGGGACTACTACCGAACCGCGTTCTGGAACGATAACTGCTCCTCTTACCCTTCGCTATCCACGTTACCTCGAGTACAGCCAAGTGAGCCGTCCTCAGCCTCTCCTCTAGAGAAGATGAGGATACCTCTGTTAGTCTGAAAAACCATCCATACCCAAACTCGTACTGGCATCCGTAAACTGATAAGCCTAGTCAGTATCTCACCATACACCGTACTCTTCTATTTCGTCCCTATCCACGTTGCTACACATAGATTCCTACCTGCCGAAGCGGAACCTCCTGCATGGTCCTCAAGCAACGTCGACTTGGACGCTTGGTTCTTCCGAACTCGACCCCGAGTTCGTCAAGACAGCTATAAGGACGTGGCAGGGGCGGAGCTGGATGCTCTACACAGGGCTCGTAGGCTGCCTACTCGTGCATACCGCGGAAGACGGGTCGGTTATTTAACATGGAACGTCAGAGGACGCGCGGTTTTACCAACGTGCGTGGTACCCGTAGACTCTTCGGAGGCAACAAAACGATTGTTGTCGTGGCTGATGTGGCTGCGTTTCAGGTCTCTGGACACTTTCAAGAGATCCAGCGTTCGCACTGTCGTCAGTCGAAGTCGAACGACGGTACTAGATCACGTTGATAGGTTCTTGGGTTTATCGGGTGTGAAGTACGTACGTTTTCGGTGGCACCCAATTGCGTGCGAGGGGTGTATGTGTTTATGACCATGAACTGTATCCTAACTGATTCATTCCACCTAAAAAAGTCTTCACTCAAGCCTGCGTAACACTAACGTTTTACATGGTAATGATCAAGAGTACTAAATCATGTTGCGAGCCCAGCTCCGGTGACAGTCATGTTTCGGAATCCTCCATGAAGCTCGAAAACCTCATCCTCTTTGGCGTGTGGCGGCTTGGTTTGCGTGAGCAACCACCCAATTGTGTCCGAGGTGATGCTCGCGGATGTGACGGTCCTAGTTATGTCTGTTGACTTGGCATCCGCAACCGTGCCACGCACAGGCCAACGCGACTTCGCGGCCCATATCCGTGGTACATACTTATTTTTGAAGTGGTCGGGATGGTACCGCAGTAGATAGGCTCCGAACATTCCCTGCCCCTGGAATCCGTGCCAAGGCATAAAGTCCACGGACAGTAGGTACACTGGTTCTTGATTGGAGAAGTTAACTTTGTCTCCACAGATGCAGCTCAGAAAAACATACCGGTTGTTTGTCCAATGACGTGGGGGCCTCTTGGGTGGCCCTGGTTAATGTGTAGATGTGCCGTATTTCCAACAGTTGGGAAAACATTGGAAGCGTGAACAATGAACACACCTGCTCGTGACTGGACCAATGTAGTGTCCCGGTATCTGTCCGCTGTCCGATGATATCTCGTCATAATGCTTTCGGATTATACACAAAACTCCACCGGATATTAAGTTGGCCCGGAAGGCTCACAGAGGTGTAGATTAAGGGTTGAGCTCATAGTTGGTCTTTGGTTATGGTGTCCGGACATGTGGTGTCAGGGGCATCCCGAGCCTGAGAAGGGATAAGATGCAAATAAGATGGAATCTAACACATTATGTAACTAGTCAACGGGAATTAATTGAAGGGATGCAGCTAGGCTCATCTACACAGCTGTCCGCTGTGATGTGACTCGTCACTGTAAGTGTGAAGGAATTAAAGTTATGCCGGGTTTCAGTTTCGGATATTGCCCTCGAAAATTACCCTCACACTGAACAGCGGACGGCTATGTAGGAGCTTGGGATGCAGTCAGTTCAGACCTCTCACGCCTCCGGGGCCACGGATACCAACCATGCAGCTCAAGACGTGACTTTGCACGGAAGTGATGGAAATGCTGAGAAATACTCCATTGATTAATAGACGGAATGTCGTTAGCGATCCGCAATCTGTTTTCACGAGTGAGCTGGGCGTACGACCAACGGATCCCCGCCTGACCCATAAAGAAATCCCACAGGGAGTTCGAGATGGAAGAGATTGTGGAATGTGGATAGGTAGCTGTAGCGCCACGCAAGCTTCGACACTTGGGGCGGTAGTGAGCGAAACAAAACGTTAAGACAAAATGGAAGATCAATATTGAGATCCGTACTAAGGTCCACCACCCTGGAGCACTGTATTATCGTTATGCAGGGTCATGCTAATCTTCCCTGTGCCCTGCCATCTTTTCCTAAAGGAGACTACTCCGATTCGGTCCAGGTTCTGTCTCTGGTTTATTGAATTAACCAATGCATGACTTTAACTCGGGGCCACATGGGTTTTCGTACTGCTATATTGCATACGGAAAGGTGAAGTGACTTTTTAGTCAGCGCATGGGCCAAAATTTTTGAACGGCACGGGAGGCGGAGTCTGGCTAGTCCGTGCGATTATCTCGATTGGCATCCTCTGAGTACTTCGTGCCACCCCGTCACTCGGAAGGAAGTGCGATTGCAAGTTTACAGTAAGGTCATTCTCCGTGTCCGTTCTCGGGTACATGCTGATATTGAAAAGTCGTGTACTGCGTCGCTGGTTGCCGGCCAGGCGTCACGAGTAGGGGTACTTGTTATTCGTAATCACGGACAAAGTGTGTTGTATGTAAGAAGAGTATATGCGCCACGAGAAGGTTTGGTGCTATAAAGTAGATCGGCGATTCCCGAACTGTACGGCCTGTCCGATTAGATTGTGACGTTGCTACCTTTTTTTCTGCAGGAACGGAGACCAGTCGGAGCAATATTGGGTTCCGCAGGCTTCGGGCCTTCAGGGCTCGTTGTAGCTCACCAAGGCGTCCCCAAAGGGTAGATAAACTCATGTAGATTACACGTAAAAATATACTATACGTCAATATCGATATCCACCGGTGTCTCTGGCTCAAATCCAGACTCCGGCTCGCCTCCAACATCCATATCCATATCTTCCAGATCCTTGTCCTTCTCCGCGACCCTCCCACGAGGCTTTCCGCGGGACCTTACTCTACCCCTCGTCTTCCCGGGCTTCGCTGACGATGGTTCATCGACTTCTTCGCCGCCCTCCCTTCCATTGGCCCCGCTTACTCTACCCCTAGCCCTACCACGAGTGCGTTTGGTTCGTGGCCTGCGAGCGCCAGACGAAATTGAATTTCGCTTCGTGGCTGATAGCGGCGGACAGTCGTCTTGGTCGACGTCGTTATCGCCTTCGAAATACTCGTGCCTAGACGTGTACCTGTCGCTCCTGCTTTCCCCTGCGAACACAGTCCCCCGTTCTTCGTCCTTCTCTTCTGGGTTCTTGTCCTCATCGGCAAGTAAGCCCTCTAGGTCTGGCGGTATCTCTTGCATAGCGACGCTGGGGGCGCCCTGCAGATACCTAAGCTTGTTCCGAATACTGATAGTAATTTTCTGTAATGACGCCGGGGTGTTCTGGTTTTCCACTCTCCCTGTCAACGGAGGATGGAGTTTCCATTGCGAGTCGCGGAAGAAAGGGTCGTAGATGGTGGCAGGCAGTTCGTCCGGTATCTCAGCGCCAACGAGAACAGCGGTCTCGTACGTCCAGCATCGACTGACGTTTTTAATGGTGTAACCGCCACCGCCTAGTACTAGAAGGGGAACGTTGAACTTGCGTACAAAGTTTACGCATTCCCCGTGGGCAGCGATAGAGAGATTGAAAGCGCCTAATCGGTCACATCCTAGCGAATCGGCACCGCACTGCAACACGATGGCAGTTGGGCGAAATGCCGTCACCGTATCTTCGATAACGGTTTTGAATACTGTCAGGTACATCTCGTCGTCAACCCCATCTTGCAGTGGGACGTTCAGGCAAAAATGTTTTCCCAGGTTGGCCCCGTTATCATCGAGTTTTCCTGTCCCGGGGAAAAATTCTCCAGTATATTTGTGGAACGACACGGTCATTACCCTATTTGAATGGTAAAATGCAAGCTCGACACCGTCGCCATGGTGGATGTCGATGTCGATGTATAAGACCCGTGGATGATACCTACAGACAACAAGTCAGTCGTGTACGCACTCGAAAGTGGTCAACGCCGACCTCAGCAACTCGAGGATTGCCAATACAATATCGTTGATGTAGCAGAACCCACTCGCTTCACCCCTCTTCGCATGGTGCAAACCCCCTGACCAATTGATTGCGGTGTCACATGTTCCCGAACATAGTTTACGGGCGCCAGCTAGAGAAGCGCCGGCGTACATTCGACAAAAATCGGACATTTCCGCGAATATTGGGCAGTCTTCCACGCAGTTGAAGGTGTCTATGAGGTGTCGCATCTCGTTCTGATTGTTGGGAGTTACTCTGCAACATCTTGAATTCGTGCGCTACTCCTTTACCTTGTGTGTACTTACCGTGATAAGAACTCGATGTAGTCATGGTCATGATACATCTCCAGTTCCACCTGAGTCGCTGGGCGAGGGTTGTAAATATGATGGATCTGTTTATCCAGACCATAACCCATGACGAGGGCATTGGTCAGCGTTAGTCGATGTGGTTTCATCGGATGTCGTTCCTGGGGGAGTAGCGTCATTGGTTGCGACAGACAGCAGGAAAAGGGGAATCCCTACTCCATAGTGGAATTCGCCAACACCTTTTGGAAAGAAATAAGAGACTATAGGACGGGAATGTGGCTTGTCTTTACTGCAACCTCCTTCAGAATCCCGTCAATGGATGAACTTACGTTGACACGTTCTGTGATGGGTTGTGCGGTGCCATGAGGACCTCGATCATCGAAATAAGCGGATGCTGAGAAGGTAGTCGCTTGAGAAGCCCGAACCATGTAGTCTTGCGTGTGAGCCTCGCAGGCGCGGTGGATATTGATAGTTCTTGATGTTTACACCCAGTTGCAATGCCCACCCAGGTCAAGCTGAAGTCGTGACACGCCCCCCTGTAGTGAGGATATAAGAATCTACCTGGCAGTCCACTGTCAAGACGAGTAGTATTGATTACATAATACCTCTGCCCAACGCTCTTGTGCATAGTGATGAGGTGGTGGACGTGCAGCGTGCTCGCCTTGCTGGCGACGGTCGTCGTCGCGTCTTCCGGCGACAGGTCATCCGACTTTCAAAATTGCCTATCGAAATGCGTCGACTACTGTCATCCCTGGATCGTGCTTCCCCTGGACCTGCGCCTGACACGTTGGACGTGTACCGACGACTGTAAATACACCTGCATGCACATGCTCACTGACAACGCAGTCAGGTATGGGAAACCGATTCAGCAGTACTACGGGAAATGGCCATTCTGGCGGTTCTTGGGCACGCAGGAACCTGCCTCGGTCGCATTCTCGCTCTGGAACATGTGGTATCATTTACAGGGCGTTTGTCAGATCAGCCGCAGAATACCTGCTACCCACCCCATGAGATCGTATTATCTAACGTGGGCGTATGTCAGCATCAACGCTTGGATATGGTCTGCTGTATTCCACACCAGAGGTGCGCTAGTTACCTCGTGTCACCCGTCTATCTCACTGTGTATGCGTAGATTTGCCTCGTACGGAGAAGTTGGACTATTTCTCGGCAGCGTTGGCCATCATGTATGCCCTTTACTTCACGGTTATCCGCATGCTACATATGTACCCCCCAGCAACGGACGGTAGCACGCCAAAGGTTGCCGCAAGTTCGCGTTCTACCATGCACATCACGTGGTCCGTGCTGTGTATCACGGCGTACATAGCGCACGTAACCTACCTGAGCGTCCTCCCCCGATTCGACTACGCCTACAACATGGCTTTCAACCTCGCCCTTGGTCTTGTACATAACTTCCTGTGGCTCTTGTACTCCCTTCCTCGAGCAGTCTCTCTCCGACGGTTCCTGTACGCTCCCAAGACATACCGACCGTCATATGCGTATAAAGCAGGTTTATTCGTCGCGTTAACGACGGCTGCGACGGCATTGGAATTGTTCGACTTTCCCCCTGTCGGTCGTATCTTGGATGCACACGCTCTCTGGCACCTCAGCACGCCTCTTATAGCCAAATTTTGGTACGATTTCCTAGTCGAGGATGCCTTAAATGAAGGCTGGCGAGCACCGCAACAGTAAGCCTTCCGTGCACATAGTAGTGTTCGTGTTTTTACTCAGCAACCTGCCGTAGCTGACTGGACGGCTGTTGTCTTCTTTTTTATGTACATTACAATATCCCGGTCCTCCGCTTGCGCTCGTCAATCAACGATGTGCCTGTCAGGCATGATTGGGCACTTGGAAAACGAAGAATCACCCACGAATAGTCGCGTCTATCGAACCGACGATTGAAATCTCGAGATCCAGGTACGCATATTGTGAGATCCAGCCCACCACAAGCACCACCAGTGTGGGTGCAACGTAGCAAGACCCGTTTCGTTCTCACCCTCTCATCCACGTGTCACAGTTTATCGCAAGATTCGGCAACAGCCTTTCCTTCGTACCGGGTGAATAATCACGTACCTCTAAGATGTTATCGGAGGCCTTTCAAGCGAATTTATTCCCCTTTCTGTCTTCGAACTGCCATATGCTTTTACCCGTGGTTTCCATATGAACGTCACACTGTGTAATCAGAGTATGATCTCCTCGCGCCTTTCTCCTGGTAGGTCATCAATAGCCTTTTTTTTCACCCACCTGGCTCCGAAGTATGCCGACCGCGACAGCATTGCTTGCCTGGCCCCGGTTAAGTTATAGTGGTTCATCCGGGAGTCCAGCCGTCGTATGTCGTAAGGTGCGGTTCACATTCAGGCATTTAGATGTCATAGTAAGTGGTTTCGGTCGCACTAGATATGGCGGTGTTGAGCAAGCTGGGTGAGTTCCTGGGGCGTACTGAGAAATAGTAGTTGGGTATGCCTATGCGAAGGCAAGATGACGGGCTCACGGTACTATGCACCCCTTTCCCTTTACACAGCAGTCAAATCTGTCCCGGTGGGATAGGTATTTCGTGGTTCTATGCAAGAGGTGGCCTGCTGTGCAGACACTGACTCAGGGCTTTACGGTCGCATGCAGTTGCGCGCTTCGCGGAGCTCCAACGAGTTGCCCTTCACGTGGGATCAAATATCCTGCAATTCCTCCCTCCCAGGGTCAAAAGTCGCCCCTTTTCGAAGACTCTAGATTGGTGACAACTGCATCTAATTCTAGGTTGGGCTCCACATCCGTACATCTGTTTTCCTAAATAATGCGTACAGATCATACAAATTTAGGTCCGGTGGGTCTGGTCTTTTCATAGCAGGACCATATCCAAGTGTCCGCCACCTGTCCAGTCACCGAAGAGTAAACTGATGCTCTCGCCATTATGCGTACGCCGTATACTTTCGGCGATGATAGCACTGATGTCGATGGCCCGGATCTTTGAACATTTCTCTTTGTGCTCCTTTTGTGGCGCCGTGTTGGTGACCTGCGAGCGCATTCAACCGTTTCAGTCAAATGGCGTAAGTGAAACGAGGAGTGAGAAAACGTACCACCAGCTCTTCTATTGGTAGTTCCTCTATCGCGGCCATGTTAGCTTCAGCAAACAGACCTAATATGGGGTCAGAGACCTTTTCACGTTCATTCTCAGGCACGAACCGTGTGAAATAAGCACATGAATGGCTTTGGCACCCTTATCATGCAGTGTTCGCGCCGCGAGCGTGAGCGTATGTCCGGTATCGATCATATCATCTACGAGAATAGCCACCTGCAAGTACGAGGCACATGAGTTATGACCACCATATCCCGATCTCTGCCAAGCGAACCTTATCCCGGACGTCGCCGACCAGTAGCTCCATGCGTTCTGGGGCATTCTTGGATTGTTTATCACGTTGTCTGTGAATCAAGGCGAACTCGACCCCAAGTTTGTCCGCAATAGCAGCGACCCTGACGGTTTTCAAATAACCCGGCAGCGGAGACACGGCGTGAATAGAACGAACCTCTTTGCGCCACCCGCATCCGGACTGACTATTATGCTGTTTTGCCACCCGTCGATGCGCTTGATGTATGTGATCATCAAGGGTTCTGAGAAGAGGTTGTCTACGGGTATGTCGAAGAACCCTTGTATCTGGCTGGCGTGCAGATCCATCGTGATGATATGGTCGCACCCTGCACAAACCAACATATTGGCGACGAGCTTGGCAGTGATTGGCGCGCGTGACTTGTCTTTCTTGTCCATACGTGCATAGGGAAAACAAGGGATAACAGCGGTGATGCGGCGGGCAGAAGCTGTCTTGCATGCAGATATGAGGATGAGAAGTTCCATGAGATTGTCGTTGACATCGTTGCATCCGGATTGGATGATGAAGACGTCTTCTTCACGGACTGACTCCGCAATTTTGACGTTGATCTCGCCATTGGAGAATTTTGAGGCATGCACGGAGTGAGGGGTACTCCGAGCCTGTATAGAGTATATGTCACTCGTCCACATTATACTGCACGCACGGCAGCACGGAGTGCGTCCTCACCGCTCGGCCACACTGTGAGCGAGCTCTGGATGACTGTTGCCTGGGAGACAGCTAATCGTGAGCGAGCGCGCTGGAGATCCTTGGCGTGGAGTCGAACTGACCTGCAAGGAGTCTGATAGAATTGCCGTGGTACATAGTTTAGGACAAGAACATAAAATAAAAGAGGGAGCTGAGAGAGAAAGATGCAAGGAAAACAGGAAAACGTGCCAGCAAGCCGGTGTGACGTGTGTCCCGGGGAGTAACGAAGAAAAAAAGTCCAATGAGGTCAGTATCCGACACGGGCGGTCCCTAAGTAATCTACACAGCCACATCTAGTTCACAGGTATCCTAATCGTGATGTTTTCTACCACATACTCGGTATCCGCGTACCCAAGAAGCTGTGGGATGCGAGAACTGCCAATGCGATCACTTCGATCTCCAGTGCTGTGAACACCGCAAAACGAACGCACCTGTTCAACCCTTTCACTCGAGACATTTGGGCCGAATTGTAATTAGCCAGCCCTCGCCCAACCTCTTTTACCTCCCACGAGTCGCTCTCTTCAGAGCCATGCATCACATGCATGTCATCGTCCATGATTGTCTGAGTATCGGATTCAAGATCGCCGACCAAAGAAGATGACGAGCTTGTTCGCGATAATGAAACTTCCGAGTACACGTGACCGGTCTTCTCGTCCGGTCCTGCCGAATGCGATCTCTTCTCGCTTTTTTCCGCGACCGAACCCTCAGGCGAACATCGTATGAGGATTCGAACGGCCTGCCCAGATGCAAAAGATCCGCGAACACCGAGAACCCCGACCGGAAGTAAACGACCCCCCGATTCTCTGCGGGACAACACTGCGTGTGCTCCAGAGTCTATGATCACACCACCGGCAGGGTATAACGTATGGCTCGTCCATGCTTTGAGGTCGCGTACGGGCACTGGCGATGGCTTAAAGACTGTATGGGGAGGTCTCTTCAGATTCAACGAGGAGTTCACGTGCTCCAGATCGATAGTTTGCAGTTTTGGAACTGGGCTGGACGTCCCAGATGACGGGCACGACGACAGTCGCAGAGTTGTGTAGTAATCGATGATATCAACGATCGTCGACGGTATTTTACTTGACGTTATGATGGTGGTGACGCCTGCGCCAGTCGCAATTTCCGCAGCGATGAGTTTCGTTTCCATCCCACCGGTGCCCAAATTGGATCCCAGGGTGGATGTACTAACTGTGCGAACATACGGTCTCATCAACGGTCTGCTACACGGCATACCATGACACCAAGATAATCTCACCTTGAGCTCTGATGTCTGCTACGGAAGTGACGATATCGATCTTTCTAGCTGCGGGATCTTTTCGAGGGTTTGCGGTGTACAGCCCATCGACGTCCGTAAGCAAAAACAGATAATCTGCATGGATCATGGAAGACGTTATAGCGGACAGCGTGTCGTTGTCTCCGAATTTGATTTCCTGCCGCAGCAAAGTCAGGCATGATGATGATGCATCGCACCCCAGCGACTGCTTACTTACGCTGACCGAGATCGTATCGTTCTCATTAACGATCGGTACGACGCCCATAGAAGAGCAGTTCCTTGAGCGTGTTGACGGCATTCAAATATCTAGTCCGCTGGTTTGCGAGCGGTCAAATGGGCTATACGGTCATGGCAGAGAGCGTCGTCGCACATCAGAGATATCACCCCTCGTCAGCAGAATCTGTGCTATACGTTGATCGAACTGTCCGAAGAGGTTGTCCCAGAGCGCGATCAGTCGACCTTGTCCAACAGCAGAGAGAGCCTGAGATGAAACGTTGGCTGAAACCGCCGGAGAGGCTGTTCTGATTTGGAAGACGGACCTGTTTCTTCGATAAGCTCTTTGGTCTCTGAGGGATGTCCATCGTCCGCAGGCCAACCCCGATGGCTCCAGAGCTGACTAGCACGACTTTATGACCATGACTCCTCAGATTTACTACCGTCTCCACCACAGACGACAGAATTGAAAGTAGAGGCTGGTGCGTTTTCTTCGTGTACGATGGACGATGTGCCTGCGACAGATATCAACACATAAGTCTTATGGAAAAGCAGTGGTCCGAGACAACCAACCGAGTTTTATAACGATTGTGCTCGAGGGAAAGCGCTTCGACGGACGTGTCAGATCATCTGTTACTCCTCTGACATGTCCGATCCCTGCTCTTGCTGGCCTGTGATCCATTTGAACGAGCGAGTTGATTACAGTGCAGTGAACGAGCAGAGTATGAAGTTTGAACGAAGTTTCTCTCCAATGCCGAGTTTCAAAGCAAACTAGTACATAGCTGTAGTAGACATGGTATATTGACCCCATCTCTTTTTCTACTCACTAAGGGACTACTATTCCCCACATACAAGTACTCATGAAGAGGTTTCACAGCTGTGGAATAGGAATGTGCACCTTCCACAAATCTTCGGCACGAAGAGTAAAAATAATTTACGTAATCCAGGAAAGCCTAACAGGTTGAGACTTCGACCGTAATGATCACTAGTGTAGCTTAGACACATCTAACGCTCCCTGAATTCTACGGTAGACCGTAGGTAAGAGCGCAACGAAAACATTGTACATGGGAAGAGACAATAATTTGGTGGGTTGGTGTGAATGAAAGCAACATTATTCCTGGGCAGGACGTTCGTTGTCCGCCGACGATAATACGGTAAATGCTAATGGCAGGCTTCGAGTGTATCGGAAGGGCTGTTAGGATCAAGATTGCTTCGCACGCGGAGAAGGGCATAAAATACTTCCACGCCATGCATTCAAGCTCAGAAGATATGATACGGCTCCCCAGTTTGGACCCCAAGCTAGACATGGGGCGAACGTACTCGGAGTAGTCCCAAAGATGAAGTGTTATTTGAATAAACCTGGCCTTTGCCTTGACTTCCTCCAGTTTGAGTGCGACAGTCAAAGGCACTTTCCCTTCCCCCTAAGACGTTGGCAAGATTTATGCGGAAGCGCGTACTCGTTGGCACGGATGGTTTCCAAGGGGCGGTCTTTAAAGGAAGAAAGAGCCGCAGACGTCAGTGGAAGGGCACGAAAAACCCAAGACATAATGAGAGTCACTAGTTCTGGGGTCTATCATATTGTTGAGTTGACCCTTGGTTCTACAGAACGGGACTTGATTATCAAACACGCAGGCAAAAATACAAGGTAATTTCGTCATACTATCATGCATACATACCGATAGCATCTTCATGTCGTGCAGCCAGTTTAGGTCAAACGCACACTACATGGCTTTATTCCCCAATTCCACTTTCAGTCTGATTTTCTGGGAGGCGCACGAGCTGCTTCTTTCTCTCCTTCGAGAATTCGCTCTATGTTTGCTCCGATGTGTCGGCGTTCCTCCAAAGTAAATTCGGGACCTGGCGCGGAGTACCCTAATTCTAATCCTTTGTAAGAAAACGGACGGTTATGAAGGAATGATTGGGCTAACTGAGGCTAGGGTATTGGAGGGGTACTTCAGGCATCATATCAGGAAGTACGGAGAGGTCGAGGGGGAATGGTGCGCCCATCCATGCATTGCGAAATTCGTGATCCCTTGGAATAACGCTTGTCAGCACATTATACCACACAAACAAGACAGTCTCACTTTCTCTGCAAGGAGTCGAGTTGCGGCGGTTAATTACACGGGTTGATCGGGATAGACGAACCTCCTCCTTTGTGAGTGGGTGAATGAAGATACTATAATTGTGAACTCAAGACAGCCAGGAGTTTAGTGATTACTGGATTACCTCAAGTTTCCTCGGTTCTGGCTAAGATAGGAGAACACTGATGCAAAAGATGTGGACGGAACCCAGATTTCGTAGGATCCTAATAGGTGATATATCAACAATATCTATGACAGAGGATAAAGAATCACATACCGACAGGGTGAGGACCCATGGGACTAGTATTTACTCGGAAGAGCGGAACGGCTACGAAGGCTCCATCACGGCGCAGTTGAAGAACCGCGTCGCGGAGATCGAGAGCAGCGGCGTGCTCCTCCGCGTTATTTTGATGAAAGTATATATCTACGAACGCGGTAGCATGTGAGCACGAAATCCGCGGGGCGAGCTACACCTGTGTGTGTTGCTGCGCAGATGACGATGGCTAGATGACTAACGGAAGTGCCATTCCCTATGTCATTTGCTCAACAGTTGGGACAAACGAGTCTCAAAGACAAAGTAGCAAGCTGGTTATACGCACTTTATTTCTGAGTTGACGACTTCCTCCAGATCGGTCTGGGGTGCCATGGCCGTTGTACATACGTAGTCGTCAAGAGCTGGTGCCGGGCTACTCCCAGAATGGACCGAGTATACCAAATAAGGCTGTCATGGCAGTCAGTGCCGCATGCTGAGACACCGCGTGGCACCCGCCTTTCACTCACTTCCACGACCGTCGGTGATGAGCAGATTGCATTAACACATCTTATAGACGTCATGCTCGCTATACTCCCAACCACTCTCCGTCTTCTTCTTGGGTCTTTGTTGTGGGCAAATGATCTCCATCACCCGTCTCGAATGTCATTCCAACTGCGACATCAACACGCAGTGACCAATTCCTCGCGGGTGATATTTAGCGATGTCCACGACTCCGATCTCGTTGCGCACTCTATGGTGTCTGCAGACCCGTATGTTTACACGCTACGTGCCTCCCGCTTAAATACCCACAAACCTTCATCGTTATCCGCGTTCCACGACGCTCGTCTACGGTCTATGCGCCACGCACAGAGCGACGCAAGCTTATGGGAGGGAACAGAAGTCATTGGTCCTAATGTGACGGATCGGGAAACGCTACTCGCACTAGCAAAGATGACCAACAATGCGTATTTGGCCGGCCGTGATTCTGGCTGGTACGACATCGAAGGGTTCAATACTGTAAGTCCCTTGTCCACCGTATGATCACAACTCAAATAGATCGCTTTTGGGCAGTCCATTCCAGTTGGTTGGGAACCTTCCGCAGACGGCCTTCGTGGCCACATCTTCGTGTCCACTGACAACACAACCGTAATTCTCTCGATCAAGGGTACTTCTGCTGGTTGGATTACCGGCGGGGGCGGTCCAACGGTACGGAAGGACAAATTAAATGATAATTTAATGTTCTCGTGTTGTTGTGCACGCGTGGGGCCGACGTGGAGTACAGTCTGCGATTGCTACAAGGGAAGTGGTAAATGTAGTAACGCGTGCGTAGAAACGTCGCTTCTAGACGAAGAACTATTCTACTCGATTGGGTTGGTAAGTGTGCATTTTATGAATGTCATATACCTGGATTTACAGTGCCCGCGTGTAGAACTTGTACAATAATATTACTTACATGTACCCGCATGCTAATATCTGGGTAATTGGTACGTTCGACTCTGTCCTATATTTTTTGACACTTCTCACCCGCAGCTACCTGTCACCTGTTATCGCAGGCCATTCCTTGGGGGGTGCCGTCTCTTCATTATTAGGCGCAACATTCGGTGCACCTGTCGTTGCTTTTGAAGCTCCGGCTGAGAAACTTGCAGCGACGCGATTGCACCTTCCATCTCCCGTTCGTACCCATCTTATATTTACTACTGATGTTTTGAACACTTTTACAGCCTTCCACGCACCATATTACCCATATCATACACACGGCAGATCCAATTGCCATGGGAACGTGTAATGGAGTTACATCTACTTGTGCGTTGGCCGGTTATGCAATGGAGACTCGGTGGGTAGTCATTCTTCTTCCTATCGGCCCGAATTTCATGCTACTTCCCGCCATACAAACCTTCCAGGTGTCACTTGGGTCAAGTGGCGCTCTACGATGTTGTGTCGAAGCTCGGATGGACCGTAGATATCAGGACACATAGCATTGTCAACGTTATCGAGCGCCTGCTGGCTCAGGAGTTTGAATGGGATGACGAACCTTTGGAAGACGATGATACGGCCAGAGGTGTTGTCGATCAGGGAGGACTACTATCTTATCTGCGGTGGGGCTGGTGGGGTGGAAGAGGTGACGGCGACGATAAGGGCAAAAACAAGACAGTGAGACGACCGGTGCCGGAAGCTAAACCCGAGGTGGATTGTGTTGTAAGTCGTGCCTTTGTGGTACAGTGTGTGTTGCTGACGAACTGGATTGGTCACTTCTAGGATTGCTTTAACTGGGAGTATGGCGAGTGGGACGACTAGGGTAGGTGAGCATGATAGATGAATGTTCGGCATTGGCTGTCTACATTGGCACATCAACGACGACTGCCGTGGCCCACATTTCAATGTTCATGATCAGAGAGGTTCATCATTCGTATCTGATTCAGAGGTAAGTATTTGTTCATTGGGTCTTGCCGCAAATGGCCTCGTGTCCGGTCAAGGTGTGTATTGCCTTGTACCAGTCACTGATCCAGGTAGCTCGCAAAGGAAATGTGAGGATTTCCTGTCCAAGCACTACGTTCCTCGAACATCTGGTACTCGCGAAGAAACGTGATATTCGTCAAGTTCGTAGAAACTCGAAAATGTCACTGTAGGCTACATATGGAGAAACATTTCATACATCACCACCGACGAAGTTAATTACACCATGCCCCAACCCCGACAAACGGTGACTTCGATGGCGGCGTACTTTTCAGAAGGTCTAGGTGATGCTCCCGTCGTACAACTGCAGTAATTCGAGTCTGCTGCCCACCATGTGAGCAAATTGACATGGCCAGTATTAGCGCGGCGTACATAGTAGAAATGCGACGTTACGCTGTTCAGGTAGCGTTGATGACCAAATCAAGCCAAGTGCAAATTTCGGTGAGTCAATCGTGCAGCCAAACTTACCATCAGTAGAACACGACACAGTAAAACTGCTCGTCGCCACCCACTTGCCACGGAGGGACGTTTAAGCAACTACGCATCGATTGCAGTACAGGTACAGGTGACATTCTGTCCACTTCGAATGGTCTCACTCCGCAGTGCAGCGTTGCCACTACGAATTCCATACATTGGATTCCCTACGTTTGATTCTCTGCAAGGCAGATTGCCTATGGGCTTGGGACGCCCTCGCACTCCGCACTCTATTGTTTAGTCGTGTAGTCATATTCATACAGGAGTTTTATCCTCGCCGGTGGTTCTAGCGAGCCCTTTGTGTGGGCATCCCCGGTGGTTGAAGGTGCATGACACGTGAACCCGGCAAGTCGTCATGGCGTCCACCACTTCCGTTCACGCCAGTTACCCGGTGGTGTGTATCCAGGCGTCATCGTCATATGCGACAAAATGCAGTAAACATTTATTTACAGCTCAAGTAGCGTCATGGACTCAGAAGGTGCTATTGATACATAACTCACGCGTGAATGCCGCTGACATCACGCCAGCTACCGATCAGTATTTGGGTAATAGCAACAGCGTACCGCCATAGAGGTCAGTGTCGAGCTCGGACATGACGGAGACGTAGAGAGGTCAGCAAGATATGACTCGTCAGCACTCCAGTAGTGAATTGCAAAGGTCTTAAACCTTGGATTGCGTCTGGTCATAGTTTTCGAGCATTGGATCTTCTGGGTGTAGCTTAAAACGTCGGGTTAAACAGCCCAGTTCCCCGAGAGTGCGTAAGGGCTTGTTCGGTAATGTCTGTTCCATAAGTACCTGCTGATGACGGCGAAAGTCACAGGGTTGCCCGAAATTGACACCACACCGAGCCACGCAATAATTTGATAGCCGAGTTCGATCATCCACAGCATCATGTCAATATTGCTATTTAATCTGCGCCCCAACCTCCTAAAAATACACAGTGGCTATGCACAGTCCCCATTCCACTACTACACATGTAGTCGTTCAGCAGGATGTCTCGCATCAGCTCTAAAGGTGCTATATGACCCGGACTGCGGTTGCACGATCGCCCTTGTCCACTATGTTTCAGGCATGCTTGGTCACTTCACAGCTATTCGACGGGGTACATTCGAACTTGATGGCAGTTTCAGGGCTGTCTGTGTTGCGAGGCAATATAGCAATACAGTGCTTTTCACTGGTATTGTTGCATATGGTTATCATCGATGATTTCGCCGCCAACGTATTAGGATGCTAGGTTGGCCCGCCCGCACTCAGTATATGCATTTGGATATTGCACTCAACGCTGGCGGAAAGACGTTCAAGCACAACGCAGATTATCTTTTTGTGTCAGGTAGATACATCCACATCCAAAGAGATGCCCTAAGTACTCTACTCGTGTTTGGACATAACCTGCTCTGATGCCATATTGCCGTCCTATTTGTCCTGGTTCTCGCTGTACTCCTTAAGCAAAGTCAGTATATTCCGCTCGCACGTAGCATCGAACGTTTGTCTCCCTCAGGATCACCTCCTTACCGAAGTCGGAAGCGCCTTTTACCTACCCTCTACTTTCAGATCTCACATAATTACTGTTTGTCCCACCCACCAAACTTCTGCAACCTAAGATCCTGCTCGATATTTCGAACCATAATCCTATTTCCACGTTATACGAACTGAATGTTGTCGACACTTTTCATTTTCCTTGATGTTGAGGAGCAGCAACTTAATGCCCAAGGGCACGACCGCTAAGCGAGACAAAGAGGGAGTGGGGAGTAAGTTTCATATACGACTACCCCGCATCACGCCAGCTAGTAAGAAGATGATGTCAGTATTCAGGTAGGAACCTCCAAAAGCTTCAAACCTTGGGTAGCTTTCTGTTCTGAGTTTCACTTGAAGTATCTTCGTGTTGTGAGCACTTGGCACTCGGGCCAAAAAGCGAGACTCCTCTAGAGAGCTCAACAGCGAGCGCAAGATGCTCGGTAAAGACGGTGTGGAGATCTGCAAGTGCATCGGTGTAGGCTGGCGGTAAGCTTTCCTAAGCTCAACGTGCATGCTTGCCACAGAAGGAGCTACACGTTGAAAAGAAGTCGGAAGCGCGTGGATTTTCATATAACCAAGTAATGCCTCGATATGCGGATCGAGCCACGCGGGGAAGAGCTTGTGAAAGCACTTGGTCTGCTCTGACGATGGCTGGCCGCCCTGCCGGTCAACGTGGTAATAGAGTATCCACACTTGAATCCACCAAATAGACTCCATATCGTGCAGCGGATTGAGCTTGAATGGGATCTCTGGATCTTTGTTGACCTCGAGGCGTTCGTTGATCTCGATATCTTCATTCGACTGGTCATCATCGTTGAATATAACGCTTGCCAGCTCATGAAAAAGATAGTCTTGAGCTACGACTTCGCAGGCCATAAAACCTAGCGTCCCCTTTGCAGTAACACGTCACCCTATGCGCATCGGCAGCGAATGAGGTATTTACCCACCGTACGAACCTCGTGCACGTGGGAGTCCAAGCGTTTTGCGTACTCGAGGTCAGCTAACTTGCCCAATTTACCCACGCGTAAAATGTTTCCGGGACTAACGTCACGGTGCACCCACCCCACGCTGTGCAAAAGCTGCAAGGCTGAAGATTGTCTGTAAGCAGCCCGCTAAGGTTCAAATTGCAACTACGCTAACCTTTATGGGCGTCCTGTAGCGTCTCGAACATGGTATCGAGCCTTCGAAACTCGTATATAGGGTAGCCCACCTCCTTGAAGACCAAACGGCAATGGGTCCTGTGATCGACTTGCGATCACTTGGCGGAAATGACGACCCAAGGGAAACTTGGCACGCGGCCTACACCGGTCCTGGTCGGTATCGGCTGCTGTAATTCATCCGCGGGTAGCGGATACCAAGTACAGTCAGTCGGCAGATTGAACATGCGTAGAAGGCTGTCGGTGCCATCAATCTTCCCGTCCACCATCACGTTCCCTGCTGCAAGGACAGTGAGGAAGTATTTCCTTGCCTCGTCTGCTTGCTCGATCCCTTTGTGGTTCCGCAAATCGGCAAATATTTGTTCAAGGATTCTATCCTCGCGGTCCCGGTCGGAGTCTCTCCACCAATCCTTCAATACGGCAGGCCCGGCATCCTTGACCGGTTTCCCATCGTGAGACTTGAGATACACTTCGAAGATGCGAGTTCCGCGACTTATCAGGGCATCGGCGCCGAAATTGGAAATAACCCTCGTGGTCTCGTATACCAAAACTTTTCCCTCATCTGTGGTCACAGTAATGTCGTATTGAGTTTTATCCCCGACGCACACTCTCCGGATGGTTGGGTCCCATCCGAGCTCGTGGTCACTCGCAAACGCGAGGGAACAGAAGAAGTAGATCAGGTGTTCCGGCTCCTGTTGAGGGGGTTAGTAACGAACAACAAGGGATTCCGCGATGTGACTCCTAACACTAAAGAAGTCAAATGTCTTGCTCACGAGCGTGACTGCCCTGCAAGTGAACCAACACCTCAATTTCGTGTTCTCGATCGTAACACCAAATGTGGCACGGCGACACGGATCACTACGCATGATATGGTATAGACTCCAGACTACCTGCTTGTCGTTCTATCATAGCAGGTCAGCGGAGCTCGAACGAAAATCTAGTTATCACTCACGTCTTTGCGCTCCGCATCCCCGTTGCCCTTCTCGAGCTCGAACGAGACCACGATGTCGTCCCAGGAATCGGGATTAGAGTTTTGGGCATGGTCCTCCTTGTTCACCTCCGCGTCAATACTCTTTTTATCCACTAGTAACAGATATGCATGCGGGAGAATGGCATTGAAGCGCTCGGAAATCGGCGATGCCGCAGGTCGTGATGCAAAGGTAAGCTTCGCTGGGGTGTTGGTGGCTTTGCTGGCCTCGCGCACTACCGCGTTGAAAATGTTCGAAAAGGGTTCAAAATCCTTCTCTTGAGATATACACGACACCGTCGACTCATTCTTGAATGAAGCCCATCGCTCTGCGTCTTGGATCCAACCTTCAGGGTTCGTTTGCAACGAATCCTTGATTTTGGCGATGTCAATATGCTCACAAAGGGGTGGAAGGGCAGCAAGTTTGAAACACTCAAGCGATACGCAAGGGATGTCTCCAAGATCCCAAAGGACATCGGTTTTACCGAGCCTGAGGTCGCCTGGGCGGTACCCCGCCAACGACGTCCGTTTCGGTTCAGGTACGGCGTCGGGTGTGGTAAGCTCCTTCGGCGGTGGCGTGCATTGTTTCTCCATGGGTAAACCACAGTGGGGCGGGCTTGTTCACAGCGGGTGACGACCTTTTAATAACCTGCCAAAGTCGAGTTTGGGCTTGTGGGATCAAGAAGTGGAATCCTATCAATGGCAGCTTAATGGGTCGCAACACGGGTTTTTGTGTGAGATTATAGTTGGGCTGCGTACAAAGGCGGAGCCTGCAGCGTGTGCAGTGATCCGGTGGTGGTGGTAAGTAGCGACATGCTCCGCAATTGTAAAAACCGATAGCGGTCTTCGATCATCCGTAATGTTTAAACACTTGCGGAAGTCCACCCACGCCGGAGGCGGGCGGAGAAGCCGACAAGGGTAGCGGCGTAGCCTGTCGGAACCGAAAATTCCCACCACAAAAACACCTTCGGAAGCGGAGGTCGGAAGTTGGCCCGGCGGAGTTCTTTGCTATGACGATTCTTCCCCAAAGACGCGAAAACAGCTGTCTTCAAATCTGCAATTGACCATCGTCACAATAAAGTCGGGATGACCGTTGAGTGTACAGGTGCCGCTGTCGCCTCCATTCAGACGCACGCAGGCTTCGCTTGTTGTACAATAAACATTTATTTACAGTTGCAGTAAAGACTTGCCGACTCGGAAAGTGTTATTCATAACCGACACTTGAACGCTGCTCCGCGTCACGCCAGCTAGTAAGACATATGATGTCAGTGATATGGTAGTAGCTCCAAAAGCATCAAACCTTGGGTTGCTTCTGGTGTCGGGTTTCAAGCGGTGGATCTCCTTGGTGCAGGTGCTAGAATGACGCCTCTAGAATACTCCGCAGCGGATGTCAAGTATTCGGCAGAGATGGAGTGGAGGTTTTTAAGTGGTTCGGTATGGGCCAGTGCTTCGACAGGCGGCATCTCCTTTTCGCTGTTAAAGTACGTTGTCATAACCTGGTGCACGTCTTCAACTTCATGGGCTGCAGGGTGAAGAGGTCAGATGCACTTCCTAGGCAAAAAATGCACTCATACGTGATAATGAATCAGGCCCTCCGGGGAAGGATTCGTTGAAACACGTTGACTGACCCATCGATGGCTGGCTGCCGTCCTGATCAACGTGGTAATATAGCACCCACGTTGGAATCCACCAAACAGACACCATATCGTGTAGGGGATTGAACCTGAATGAGGATTTAAAAGTTCGGCCCTTTGATTTAGGACGGTGCGCCGTAAAGTCATGGAAGCACATCGGTGGCGGATGAGATATCTACTTACCGTCCGGACATCGTGTATAGTCTCGAACTCCACATACTTTGCGTATTCGAGGTCAGCTAACTTGCTCATGTAACCCACCCGTAAAACGTTGCCGGCGCTAACATCATGGTGCACTCACCCCACACTGTGCAATGCTGAACATTATATGTAAGTCACTAGCTGAAGGTCATACTGCAACTAAGCAAACCTTTATGGGCATCCTGTAGCGTCTTGAACACAGCATCGACGCTGCGAAGCTCATATATAGGTTGGCCAACTTCTGGATGGGTGTGGATCCTGTGATGGATTGTTGGGTGCACGGTAGGACTGGGGATGTAAGGAAAAATAGGTGGGAGCCCTTCATCGAGTCTGGTTGGTTTCGACTTCGGTAATTCATCGACAGGTAGCGGATACGAAATACAGCAGGTGGTAGGTCGGTCGACCATGTGGAGAAGGCCACGGGTACCATCTATGTATCTCCCCGTCCACCTTCACATCCCCAGCTGCAAGGACGGTTAGAAAAGATTTTCTAGCCTCATCTACTTGCTTGACTCCTTTGTGATCCGCCAAATCAGCAAAGATTTGTTCAAGGATGCGATCCTCGGTCTTGCGGTCTCTCCAGGAATCCTTCAATACGACAGGTTCGGCAGCCTTCACCAATTTTCCATTCTGAGACTTGCGACAATCTTCGAAGATGCGAGCCCTACGACCTCTCGAGGCATCGGCGTTGAAATCGGAAATGTCTCTCGTAGTCCAGTTTGCCTGGTGCCGTCTGGTTGCACCGTAAGTTTGTATCGAATTTCACCCTCGGCGTGCATTCTCTGTACGGTTCGGTCCCATCTAAGCTCGTGGTCACTTGCAAACGCGAGGGAACGAAATAAGTAGGCGAGGTGTTCTCGGCCCTGTTGAAAGGTCAGTAACGAGTGGCAAAGGATCTGATGAAGTGACCACTAACTTCGTAGATATTGAACACTTGGCCCACGAGTGTAATTGCCTTGCATGTATACCGAAACCTAGTTTGTCCGTTCTCGATTGTAACGCCAAATGTAGCTCGCCGACCAGGGTCACTTCACATGATGCGATGCAAGCTCCACAATATTTTCCTTCCATCTCTATGTACGAGATCAGCAGTGTTCAAATGAAAATCTACTGTCACTCACATCTTTGTGCAGCGCATCCGTGCTGCCCCTTTTGAACTCGAATGCAACAGCAATTTCTTCCTGTGCACAATTTCCAAATATGCGTCTGGTCGCGCAGTGTTTTTGCTCGCAGGTACTAGTATCTGTTTGGGCGTTTAGTGGAACGCGAGTCTCTGGTTCTCGCAAACGACTGTCCCTACCTCTTTCACCACTTTGGAAAATAAAGTCGACAACGGTTTGAACAACTCATCCTCAGGTTCAGTACGCTTTGACTGAAACTTCATGGAGAGTCTGTACAAAGGGATCTCCAACGATTTTCCGATGTTTCTGATATCGACTGCAGCTGTCTTGAAATAATCAAGGGGAACCTGAACGGCGTAACCAAGGTCGCGCAGGACTGCCACCCTACTGTGAGTAATATCGCCCGTACGGTATGGCGCCATCATAGTTTGCCGAAATTGGGGGAACGCCATTGCTTTGCCAGTGTCCGGTGGAACATCCGGAACATTGTCTTTACCTTTTGACATAGCAGTGGTGTCGGGAGTCATGATAGTTGACAAAAAAGTTCAACTGTGGGGAACAAACCAACGCGACGGGAACTGCCCCTCCTCTCCCTCTTCCCAGAGGATGAGATAAGGGAAAGTTCCCGTTGCGTTGGTGTTTGTCTTCAACACCCCTCGCCAAGTGCACTTGCGGGTCGGATCACACATTGCTTGTTTTAGGAACAAAGTTTACTCATTTGGGATTCAAGCTTGGTGACGTGAACAGAAGCAGGGCTCTGACACGTGGTGTTTGTCGCCAACACATTTCGGATTCTTTACTTGCCACAGACGTTCTAGTAACCACACATCGGTTTCCGTACAGGGGTGCCATCCCGTCCGGCTACGAATTCTATGCTCCGGGTTCCCTTAAGGTTGACTTTTTTGATTGCCAAGTAAGAGCCAAGGACGCCCTCGCCTTCAGCGCTTTTCCATTGTTCACCGCTTTCGTGCTCACTCAAAGAGTTTTATCTTTGGCGGTGGTTCCCACTCAATACACGGCAAAACACGGTGCGTGCCACGTCATTTTGACGGGGGATTGCGAACATCTCCTTTTCGCTGTTAAAGTACGCCATCTTAAGCTCCTGGTGCATCTCTTCAGCTTCATGAGCTGCAGGGTGAAAAGAGGTCGGGAGCACTTCGCAGTCCACATGATCCAAAAATGCACCCATACGTGATAGTGAATCAGGCCGTCCGGGGAAGAATTTGTTGAACCACGTTGACTGATCCGTCGTTGGCTGGCTGCCGTCTTGATCAACGTGGTAATATAGTACCCACGTCGCGATCCACCAAATAGACTCCACATCGTGTAGGGGATTGAACCTGAATGAGGGTTTCCAGGCTTGGCCCTTTGGCTTAGGACGGTATCCCTTAAACAGATATATCTGGGCTTCGACCTCGCAGGCCACAAAACCAAGCATTCCCTTCAACACGTCACTGAAGTGCATCGGCGGCGGATGAGAATCGGCTTACCGTCCGGACATCGTGTATAGTCTCCGACTCTATACGTTTTGCATATTCGAGGTCAGCTAACTTGCCTATTCTACCGACCCGTAAAACGTTTCCGGCGCTAACGTTACAGTGCACCCACTTCACACTGTGCAAAAATTGCAAGGCTGAAACTAGTATATGAGCCACCAGCTATAGTGCAGATCGCAACTAAGCAAACCAGTGCGGGCATCTTCAAACGTCTCAAACACGGTATCGAGACTCCGAAGCTCGTACATAGGTTGGCAAACGTCCTTGAAGACCAGGCGGGAATGGATCTTGTGATGGAGTCGTGATTGCTTGGCGGAACCACGGACGCAGGGGAAACTTGGTGAAAGTCCTTCACCGGTTCTGGCCGGTGTTGATAATTCATCGACAGATAGCGGATACGAAGTACAGTCAGCTGGCAGATCAGAGATGCGTAGAAGGCTGTCGGCGCCATCAATCTTCCCATCTACCATCACATTCCCTGCTGCAAGGACAGTGAGGAAATATTTCCTCGCCTCATTTGCTTGTTCGATCCCTTTGTGGTTCCGCAAATCGGCAAATATCTGTTCGAGTATTGTATCCTCACGGTCTCGATCACAGTCTCTCCAGGAGTCCTTCAATATGGCAAGTTCGGCATCCTTCACCAGTTTTCCATCCTGGGACTTGAGACGTACTTCGAAGACGCGAGATCCAGGACCCCTTAAGGTATCGGCAGTGAAATCGAAAATGACCCTTGTTGTCTCGTATACCAGAACTTTCCCCTCATCTGTGTTCACGGCAATGTCGTATTGAAATTCACCGCCGACGCACACTCTCCGTATGGTTGGGTCCCATCCGAGCTCGTGGTCATTTGCAAATGCGACGGAACAGAAGAAGTGGATCAGGTGTTCTGGCTCCTGCTGGGAGGTCAGTACCGAATGGAAAAGGATTCGACGATGTGACCACTGACGCGACGGAGGTCGAATGGCTTGCTCACGAGCGTCACTGCCCTGCAAGTGAACCAAAACTTCATGTCTGCGTTGTCGATTGTAACACCAAATGTGGCACGACGACACGGATCGCTACTCATGATATGATGTAGACTCCTGATTATCCTGGTATCAACCTATCAGACGTGATTAGCGTGCTCCAACGAAAATCTACTTGTCACTCACGTCTTCGTACTCCACATCTCCGTCATCATTTTTGAATTCGAAGGAGACCGCAATGTCGTCCCAGGAATTGAGATTAGAGTTTTTGTTGTCATTTTTATTTCTCTCCTGTGCGTCAAACCTCTGCTTATCCGCAAGTAGCAGGTACGCATTGGGGCGAGTGGCATCGGATCGCTCGGATATTGGCGATTCCACACGTCGTGTTGCAAAGCCAAACTTTGTTGGAGTGTTGACGGCTTTACGAGCCTGACGTACTACTGCTTCAAAAAAGTCTGAAATGGGTTCAAAAGTCTTCTCTTCAGATATACGTGTAATCAGTTCATTTTGGACTGCAGCCCACCCCTGAGCGCCTTGGATCCAACCTTGAGGGTCCCATTGCAGCGAATCCTTGATCTTTGCTATGTCAAGCTGCTCACGAAGGGGTGGAAGGACGGCAGACTTGAAATACTCAAGCGACACGGAGAGAATTTCTCCCGGTTCCATGAGGTGAGCCGTTTTACGGAGACTGGGCCCACCTGAGCCCACCGAAGAGGTCTGTTTCGGTAGTGGAGTACGTTGTTGCTCCGCAGCTAAAGTGCAGTGAGACGGGCGTGTTCAGTAGTGATAGCGTACGAACTATTTGATTTGCTGTCGTTCGGTGCGAACTGTTGTTTGCGCACTGCGAATTTTTATCTGAGAATTTTCTCTGCATGTAGGGCGGGCTTGTTCAGTAAATTTGAGAATGCAGGTTCGACAGCATATGCGCAGAGTTGCAGTCAAGACTCATGTTACGTGGATGGGACTAAGATGTCACGACAAGCCGTCGAGGACATTCGTTGTTCTCCGAGAGTCATACTCTGACGAGCCACAGTGATATCATAGGTATCTTACGTAACCAGGAAGCTCAACGTGCACGAACTACTTGGAGCCTGTCTCACAAACAAGTATGATTATTGATAGCGTAAAATACTCCGGTCGGTGGCTGCCAGCTAGTCAAAACCACATCTGCTTCCAAACGACAAGAGGATAAATTCAGCTGACTGTTAGGATTATGTCTTTTGCTATACAGTCGGGGATCACCGACCTACTTTACAGCTGCAAACCTTGTTGGGGCACATATACCCTACTCGTCACGCCTGCAAGCAGCGACACGGTATACGACTTTTTATGTAACACTGACTACGCCAAACGACAAGGATCGCAGTGCATAACATGGTGTAGACTCCATAGTATTGTGGAGTTTACACCATGTTATGCACGGCGAATGATCTGCCGGCCGGTTGGACTAACGTTTTGTAGGCTGGACTAAATTCTTTCCGGGGTGTCTTATAGATGTCGCATTTAGCATCACTCGTTTGTTACCAACTGGCCAGCGAACGCATGCCTCTCAAGCGTGTTGACGTGGCGCTTGATTCAACATGGAATACCGATTGGCATGCTCCTCTATTCAAAGTCACATGGTATGGAAAGCTTGCATGTCTCCTTCCATCTTAAATTAAGCCCACCACACCTCCCGTACTACGACAGGTTTCGATGGCGTTGTACCGTTGGGAGGATATCTCCCTTGGACCTTGCTGCGAGAACGGCTGGTCCCTAGGGATCGAGGTTGCGTTCCCGACGAATTCGTGGCTCATAGCAACACGCCCAACAAGGCCCGCGCTGCCGGCTACCGCAAGATCTGACGCATTTAAAGGAACAACGTGAAGGCTCAAACATCTTTCGGTTGTCTTTTGAGGCAGCGCGACCCGTCACGGGAGGCCAGGAAAGCTGTTTGCACTCCAGTAAATCTCATGTTACGACTTAATAAAGCACTAACATCCAATTAACGAACACCTCTGGGATGTCGTTTTGGACGCGTGCTCGCTACTAGTGGACAAGAAGTCCGACGAAAATCTAGCGCAGACCGAAAAATACGGCACTCAATACGCTGTAAAGAATAGCTTGTGCCCTTCATTATCAAGGTAGAGATGAAGGATCAAAACCATAGCGATAGCTCGGAACCTTACGGTGTATCTTCATGGAGCAGCTTCCACTCCCGAATCCCCTCGGCTTTTCAAATATGCAAGGGTTAACACAACATCTGAAGTTGTACTCGCAAGTAGCATCGAATACTCGTTTCCTTCAGGTCGGCTCCTTACTACAATCAAAAAAGCGCCTTCATCCACCTGCTGCGTATTTTTCAGTCGTGTTCCATACCACGGGGATACTTTCACGGGGTGGTACTCACTTCCTTGTTCCTTTCCGGGCTAGTATTGCATCGACGACTTCACTTTCTCTTTAGAACCGGAACCTAAATCACAACCAAAGCGACTACTAAGCGAGAGTAAGGGAAGGGCCATATGCGACACACATAATACAGTAAACATTTATTTACAATTCAATTTGGGTGATCGACATCGAATGCCGGTGCGCGTCAGGCCAGCTAGCAAGATATGCGACGTCAGCATTCGGGTACTGGACGGTAAAAGCTTCAAACCTCGGGTTGCTTCATGTCTCATGTTTCGAGTGTTGGGTCTTCCAGGTGTCGCTTAGTACTTGGAGTAAAAAGTCGAACGCCACTAGAGTCCTCAACAGCACGCGTAAAGCGGTCGGCAAAGACACCGTGGAGTTTTTCAAGTGCATCAGTATAGGCAGGAGGCCTACTGCCCTCGCTTGCAACATAGGCCAACCTAACCCTCCAGCGCAACTCCTCTACAATATCAACTGGAGGTTGAAAAGAGGCCGGAAGCACGTCCTTGTCCAAGGAAGCAGAAAATGCGAGGAAACGCAAACCGAGCTGTCCAGAGAAGAGCATCTGAAACCACTCTGCCTGGCCTGACGACGGCTGGCCGCCCTCCTGGTCAACGTGGTAGTAGAGTACCCATGTTGGGATCCACCAAAGAGATTCCATGTCGTGTAAGGGATTGAACTCAAATGGGAACTGATCCCTCTGCCTGGACTCGTGGGTGTCGTCGATGGGTAAAGTGACGAGCCCTTCAAATAGATAACCTCGAGCTCCGACCTCACAGGCCATAAAATCCAGTGTTCCCTTGAACACGTCACCGAAAGTGCTCCGGCGGAAAATGAGATAGTTACTTACTGTTAAGACCTCGTGCGTATTCTTCGAATCCATACGTTTTGCGTACTCAAGGCCAGCTAACTTCCCCATCTGACCTGCCCGTAAAACGTTTCCGGCGCTAACGTCACGGTGCACCCAGCCCACACTGTGCAAAATTTGCAAGGCTGAAAATAGTATATGAGCCATCAGTTATAGTGTACATTACAACTAAGCAAACCGTTGCGGGCGTCCTCTAGTGTCTCAAACACGGTATCGAGGCTCCAAAGCTCGTATATAGGTTGGCAAACTTCCTTGAAGACCAGGCGGGAATGGATCTTGTGATGGACTTTCGAATGCTTGGAGGGACTCGGAACGTAAGGGGAACTCGGTATGAGCCCTTCACTGGCCCAGGTCGGTTTCGATAATTCATCAACAGGTAGCGGATGCGAAGTACAGTCAGCTGGCAGATCAGAGATGCGTAGAAGGCTGTCGGCGCCATCAATCTTCCCATCTACCATCACATTCCCTGCTGCAAGGACAGTGAGGAAATATTTCCTCGCCTCGTCCGCTTGCTCGATCCCTTTGTGGTTCCGCAAATCGGTGAATATTTGTTCGAGTATTGTATCCTCACGGTCTCGATCACAGTCTCTCCAGGAGTCCTTCAATATGGCATGTTCGGCATCCTTCACCAGTTTTCCATCCTGGGTCTTGAGACGTACTTCGAAGACGCGAGTTCCAGGACCCCTTAAGGCATCGGCAGTGAAATCGGAAATGACCCTTGTTGGCTCGTATACCAGAATTTCCCCTCGTCTGTGTTCACAGTAATGTCGTATTGAAATTTACCTCCGACGCACACTCTCCGTATGGTTGGGTCCCATCCGAGCTCGTGGTCATTTGCAAATGCGACGGAACAGAAGAAGTGGATCAGGTGTTCTGGCTCCTGCTGGGCAGGTCAGTAACGAATGGCAAAGGACTGGATGATGTGACCACTGACGCGAAGGAAGTCAAATGGCTTGCTCACGAGCGTTACTGCCCTGCAAGTAAACCAAAACTTCATTTCCGTGTTGTCGATTGTAACACCGAATATGGCACGGCGACACGGATCGCTACTCATGATATGATGTAGACTCCAGATTACCTTGATATCAACCTATCGTACTTGATGAGCGGGGTCGAATGAAAATCTACCTGTCACACACGTCTTCGCATTCCGCATCCCCGTCACCCTTTTGAACTGGAAGGAGACCGCGATGTTGTCCCAGGAATCGGGATTAGAGTTATTGGCGTGGTTCTTATTGCTTTCCTGAGAGTCGACACTCTTCGTATTCACCAGTAGAAGGTACGCATCTGGAAGTGTCGGATCGGACCACTCAGGGATTGGAAATGCCGTTGGTCGTGATGCAAGGGTAAGCCGTGCCGGACTGTTGGCGGCTTTGCTGGCCTCACGTACCACTGCGTCAAAAGGGGGTTCAAAAGCCTGCTCCTGAGATAAGTCGAAAGCCCTCGGGTCGCTTTTGAATGCAGCCCATTGCTCTAGGTCTTGGATATAACCTTCAGGGTCCCGTTGCACCGAATCCTTGATTTTTGCGATGTCAATTCGCTCACGAAGTGGCGGTAGGGCAACAGACTTGAAGTACTCAAGCGACACGGAGATAATTTCTCCTGGATCCATGAGGAGGTCGCCTGAGCCCGCCAACGATGCCTGTTTCGCTTTAGGTACGGTGTCAAGTGTGGTGAGCTCCTCCGTCAGGGGCGTGCGCTGTTTCTCCACGGATAAAACCCCAGTAAGGCGGGCTTGTTCAATACTGTTGAGAATGCAGGTTCAGTAAAACATGCGCAGAGTTACAGGAAAGGCTCATATCACACAGACGGGGCTACTCAGACACGACAAGAATGTGTGATGGGCGTCGAGGACATCGCTGTTCGCCGACGAGCCCACAGTGATATCATACGCATATTATGTAAATCAGCAAACTCTCTGAACTTGCACGAGCCAAGGGCTGTCGGCTCGACAGGCACTGGATAGCTCGGTGGCTGCCAGCTAACCAAACTACATCTCCATCAAACGACAAGAACAGGAACTGAGGATAAATTCAGCTGACTGTTGGGATTTGTAATCGTTCGTGTCCTCGCCGTACAGTCGGGGATCGCCAACCTACTTTACAGCTGCAAACCTTCAAGTTGTACATACTCCACTCTCCCGCAGGTACATACTTTGCCCGTTATCGCGAGTAACAGGTACCGTACCTGGACAGAAAACAGTGACGCAGTATGCGATTTTTCAACACAGACTACGCCAAACGACAAGGATCGCAGTGCATAGTGTGGTGCAAGCTCCATACTGGCAGGGTCCCCACCAACCACATCATGCACGGCGAACCATCTGCCCGCCGGCTCCGCTAACGTTTTGTAGGCTGGACTTGTTTCTTTCCGGGGTGTCTCATAGATGCAACCAGATTGGCGTTTGGCATGACTCGTTTGTTACCACTGGCAAGTAAATGCGTGCCTCTCAGGCGTGTCGACGTGGCACTTGATTCAACATGGAATACGGATTGGCATTATCTTCTACTCAAAGATACATGGTGTGGAAGGCTCGCATGTCTCCTCCCAACTTGAATTAAGCCCACCACACCTCCCCTACTGCGACAGCTTTCGATGGCGTTGTACCGTTGGGAAGATATTTCCCTCGGACCTCGCTATGAGAACGGCTGGATCTTAGAGATCTAAGTCGCGTCCGACATCTGAGTGCTGCTCCACATCACGTCAGCTGGTTAGACATGCATGTGAAGGTATAGCCCCGAAAGCATCAAACCTTGGGTTGCGTGTTGTCTCGAGTTTCAAGCGAATGGATGTTGTTGATGTAGGCGCTTAATCATTGGCCTGAAAAGACTAACACCTCTAGAGTACTCCACAGCGGATGTCAAACACTGGGAAAAGAAGGAATGGAGGTTTGCAAGTGGCTCGGTGTAGGCCGGTTCTTCGGCGGGTGGCATATCCTCTTCGCTATTAGTGTACGCCATTATAAGCTCCTGGCGCATGATTTCCATTTCACAAGCCGGACGGTGAAAAGTGGCCGGGAGCACTTGGTAAACCATATGAGCACAGAATGTAGAGAAACGTGATCCGAGCCGTCCGCGGAAGAGGTGGTTGAACCACTGTGTCTGACCCAAGGATGGCTGGTTGCCCTCCTGATCAACATGATAAAATAGTACCCACACTGCAATCCACCAAATAGATTCCGTATCATGTAGGGGGTTGAACCTGAATCGGGGTTCGAAGGTTGTGCCGTATGGTGTATGACGGCAAGCTGTAAACAGATAGTTTTGGGCTTCGAGCTCGCAGGCCATAAAATCCAGTGTGCCCTTTACCACGTCACTGAAAGCGCTTGGTGGCAAATGAGATATCTACTTACCGTCCGCATGTCGTGCGTAGTCTTGAACTCCATACATTTTGCGTATTCAGCGTCAGCTGATTTGTCCGTCCGGCCTGCACGTAAAACGTTTCCGGCGCTCACATCGCGGTGCACCCACCTCACACTATACGAAAATTGCAGGGCTAACAGTTGTATGTATGTGAGCCACCAGCGAAAGTTCATATTGCAACTAAGCCAACCTTTATGGGCATCCTGTAGCGTCTCAAACACGGTACCGAGCCTTCGAGGCTCATGTATAGGTTGGCAAACTTCCTTGAAGACCAGACGGGAATGGATCCTGTGACAGACTTTCGATTGTTTGGTAGGACCGGGGACGTAGAAAAAACATGGCGTGGGTCCTTCGCCAGCCGTGGTCGGCTTTGCCCTCGGTAGTTCATCAGCGGGTAGCGGATAGTCAGTTGGCAGATCGGACATGCATAGAAGGCTGTCGGTGCCACCAATCTTCCCATCCACCGTCATGTTCCCTGCTGCAAGGACTGCGAGGAAATATTTCCTAGTCTCGCCTGCCTGTTTGATCCCATTATGATCCCGCAAATCGGCAAATATTTGGTCAAGGATTCTGTCTTCGCGGTCCTGGTCGGAGTCTCCCAAGCACACGACAAGGACAAGTTCGGCATCCTTCACCGGTTTTCCATCCCGAGACTTGAGACACACTTCGAAGATGCGAGTTCCACAACCTCTCAAGGAATTGGCGTTGAAATCGGGAATGACCGTCGTGGTCTCGTATGCCAACAAATTTCCCTCATCTATGCACACAGTAACGTCGTATCGAGTGTTACCCCTGACGCATATGGTCGGGTCCCATCCAAGCTCGTGGTCATTCGTAACTGGGAGGGAAGCGAAGAAGTAGATCAGATCTTCTGGCTCCTATTCGGTGGGTCAGTAACGAATGGCACAGGATTCGACGAGTGACTACTAACGGTTAAGGAGTCAAATGACTTGCTCAAGAGAGTGACTGCTCTGCAAGTGCACCAAGACCTCATCCCTGTGTTCTCGATCGTAACCCTGAAAGGGGTGCAGCGACAGGGATCTCTGTGCATAATATAGTGTAGACACCGGATTACCTTCTTGTCATCCTATCATAGTAGATCAGCGGTGTCCGAACGAAGATATAGTTGTCACTCACGTCTTTGCGCTCAGCATCCCCGTTTCCCTTCTTGAACTGGAGCGAGACCGCGATGTCGTTCCAAGAATCGGGATTAGAGTTTTTGGCATGGTCCTTCTTGCTCAACTGGGCGTCAATACCGTTTTTCTCCACCAGTAGTAGATAGGCGTCCAGGCGAGTGGAATTGGACCCCTTAGAGATAGTCGATTCCGTAGGTTGTGATACAGATTTGAGCTGTTCTGGGGTGTTGGCAACTTTGCTAGCCTCGTGCACCACTGCGTCAAAAACGTTCGAAAGGCGTTTGAACGACATATTCACGGATAGGTCGATTCACTCGGCTAGTTTTCGAATTTAGCCCACTGCTTTAAGGTATGGGACCAGGTTTTAGCGACTTCTTGGTTTTGGGGTGTTTATCTAGGTACTCACGAAGGGATGGTGGGGCAGCAGACTCGAAGTAGTCAAGTGACACGGAGGGAATTTCTCCTAGATCCTTAAGGACAGCCGCTCTGCCAACCAGGTATTGACAGCGAAGGTGTCCCCATACGCAGCCATCATTGAACCCCAAAAGTTAGGTATTGCGTTTGGCTGATTTCCATCCGGAATGCAGTGTTGGCACTTCAACAACTGAAGCACCTGATGCCATTTCGTCACGTCCGTGGGCATGAGACACCACCCCTCTCCCACGAATCAAAAGGGTGTCCATTGACAGCGGTCAGCAAAGCCCTGGAAGAGCGTTGTCTTTAAGGAATTTTGTAAAGAAGCAAGTGAGGATTCTCTCACAAAAAAAAAAACTGCAGGGGACGAGACTCGAAGTACGTAGTTACAGGAATATGAGTGAGATCCAGGGTGGTTCACACCGAGAAACGTATTTGCTCATATCCTGGGATGTATGTAAGTGCATTCGATACCGCACACAAAGCGTTCCAATGTGATGGTACGACTAAAACTTTTGTTGTTCAATGGCGGCAGGGGGTGTTGTAAGTCTGCCAACGATTACATAATCTCGTATACCCTCGTTCCGAAACCACGATGGACGCAAAACTGTGAGTGGGATGGGGCTGCTGCCCGCCGTTGTCGTTGTCGGTGACGTTCTTCTCTAGAAAAGCTCTGAAGGTTGCAGACCTCAAGGAGATACTCGTCAAGGCATCTGCCCCTGCCCCTGCAAGAGCAAACAAGCAAGACCTCATCAACAAGATCCTCGCCAGTCCAGCTGCAGTTAAAGTCTACGAAGAACTCCACCTGCCCTCCAAGCCATCCTCCAAGCCGACTCCGCCCAGCCCACCAAAACCTGCACCCCCAGTTTCCAACAACGATGACCTGGTGCGTTCCTCCCCCTGTTTCCCATCTGCCTTGGCTGACCGGATCCCATAGCTTGCACCCCCAGAAGAGTATGTCTTAGCGCGTTCTTCGCGTTCTCGTATCTGAACATGCGCAGCCTCGACTGGTCTACCGTGGGTGGTGGTGATGTGCCACCCGTGATCGCGTCTCCTGCCAAAAACCCGGTACCGCCACAGCAATCTCCGCCCGCGAAGCCGGTGCGCGCCCTTTTTCCCATCCCTTTCCACGGAAACCTTAACAGCACCTTGGTCAGACCCAAGGAAACGGTGTGACACCATCGAAGGCACCCGCCGTTCCTGTCAATTCCACGACAACGTCCCCACTTCCTACCAATAGCACCAAGGCAGACAACCCCGCCGTTGTAGACGACGAGCTTGCGAAGCGCAAGGCGCGTGCAGAGCGCTTCGGAATCCCCCTGGTGGAACCCAAACCGCCCCCTCAACGTCAGGCAAAGAAGGTTTCTCAGACGAAGCAGTCAGGCCCAGTATCAGATGTGAGCTAGTCCTGGTTTCACGCGCTTCCACGTTTCTGATATTTTCGTAGGATCCGGAGAAGTTGAAGAAACGGGCTGAACGTTTTGGTTCAACTAATACGCCCACCCAGACAGTCAAGTCAGGCTCGAAGAGGGCTGCCCCCGTAGAGGAGGTCGACGCGGAAGAACTCGAGCGGCGACGGAAACGCGCTGAGCGTTTCGGAACTGTAAGTTGTCCACCACCTATGATTGTTTGAATGATTACTGAGACGGTACCCTCAGAAAGCTTGACCTCCCTGATAGTTGGGCTCTTTTCCCGTTGATTCGCATAGACTGTCAACGCTGCGTTCTGTAATTTACCTCTTCTATTACATTTTAGTCTTTCTATGAATGATGGCCCGTAGGAATATCCCGTCGTCTATTGATTGTGAGTGTCATTTAATGATCCAACGCGGGTGACGCAACGCAGCGTGGAACTCCAAAGTTCGTGACCTAGCTCCAGGTGTCTGGATGTCTCGTTATCATCAGCGAGCAGTTTGTCAATCTTTTTGCTCTGACCCCCGGAGGACGATCTGATTAGGCCTTCGTTCTTTTCGCAGTGTTCACGTATCGTTCTCTGAAGAGCATGGTATGTACTTCATGAAATATCTCGCCAAGTATTACCCGGTGGGGCGAACAACGTGTATTGAAAAACCTATGTACGTTCATCGAGTTGCTCCAGTATTTACCCTAATCACATTGAAATGCGACTTACGGTGAGTATGTCAGGCTGAAGGACACTGGCCATGGACTAGGCCTCGCGCACGGCAGTCGTGGCGAGAACCATATAAGAAGAATGCGAAGTACTTTGATCCAACGATATTGAGGCATCAGCAGAGATATGGGATCTGCTCCACCGATTCTGAGCATGAACGGGAACAAAGCGAGTAAAGCCACCCCGAGTTGTCAATACGTAGTGAGCCTCAGAAATTGCTCGTGAACAAGTGGTTTGGGATACATCCCCCGACATGCAGCGGTACCCGGCCAGATGACCGAGGGTAACCAGAACCAATAGTAGCCCAAAGGCTACACAGACTAGTGAACCCCCCAACATCGATCCACCGACCACGATGGTCCTCATCGACTAGGAGGCTGTCCCACCACCGGCCTACTACGTATCGTCCTTGTCAGCCCCGCCTCCGTTTCCGACTCGGGTGAGCAGGTAGATCCGCATCTGCAGTATTCCTCCGAATGTGCTCCTCCGGATCATCTACATGACGTTCCCACAGACACCCAACCTCGAGAGACAGCGGAAGACACTGTTCTGGCTGACGTATCATCTCACTCGTCAACCATGCATTCTACATCGGTATGGAGTCATTTAACTTGGTTGCATATCCTCAAATCCACCTACTTCCCAGCCTCCTCTTCGCAGTCATTCGCCTCCTCATTTCTCGGATCTATTTTCAATGACTTCCGCGACTCTATATGTTCCACTTCATGCCACCCAACGCGGGACACGCATGCTGGACATCTTTCATCGCTATCAAGACCGGGGGAGATCTGTTCGCGGACGCATCCAAGCTCCATCCCGGTGGAGACAACCTTTCGAAGACTTATTCCACCTCACGCAACCTCGCAGCCGTCTCGAGGACCTCGTCCGTCATTATGGCATGTGTGAAGGCGTCATACACATCACTTCCAGCGGTGTAATCGGTTCATCCTCCACTGCGTCCCTCGACAGCGTAGCCAGCGGATCTAGCAGGTCAATGAGTTAGACTTCCATCGCATTTCCTGCCATCTCCGTCGCCGCGTCTAACAACCACTGTGTCCGACTTGGACGCTGATGTCCAATTCCTCTGTATCTTCTACTCTATTTTGGTGATAACGTTTTTTCTTCTTCTTTCATTTCTTCCGTTATTATACGTTGGGTGTGCCTTTGCTGCCGACTCAACCACACCTACCCCTACAGCGTGACAGCTCTTAATAAATCTCGAATGCATGCTTTACCTCTCGGTATAATACATCTAAACTAACTGGAAACAAGGCAGGTATGACTGTCGTCCACAAAATGTCATCTTCATTGTACTATCTGTGGATTGTAGTCCCATTACAGTACTGCGGTTGCAGCCCTTGTCATTTCTCATACTTTCTGTTCTGCGATGTTTATGCCCTCACGGGCTAAGGAAGCCGGAACCGCACTGTCGTTGCTGTAGTTACATCCGCTAATGATAAACGGGTTTACGCGCTTCGACAATCCTCCCGGACAAGGAAACTGGTGGCCCCAAGGCGATCGTGAGCGCGCTGACGGCTTTTGAGAACTGCCGGTGCTTTCGACAGCACGTATAAACTTGGCAGGATTTTAGAAACTGGGAACCGTAGATTGGTCTCGTGTCACCAAACGACTCACATCGTTGGTCACCTTTGGCTGCCCATGTGGGCCTTCATAATCGTGCGTTTCAGTCTATCGAGCGATGTGCGATCGTCAATCGTTCAAAGAATATGCGTCCGGAAAATTGGTTGGCCGTAACTTCTGTCAGTCACATTGTGTCATCGTCGTGTTTAGAAGACGTATCATTGACAATATGACCAACTTTCAAGGCACGATAGATCGTGCGGACAGCAACGCCATTCCTGCGATCACTTTCCCCCTCCGAGTGGGCATCACCGAAGGCACGGCCCCCAGGGGGAACTTCAAGCCTTGCATTAATTAGAGCAGTCTGTGTTCGCATAACACGACTAGGGACAATCGTCGTTGATCCAACTGAGCATTTGCAATTAGGGCTGGAGAATTTATCGCTGCGGGTCTAAGAGCCGGAGATACGAGCGAGATCGGAAGGTTTGTGGAGGAAAGAGAGATTCAGATGATTAAGGAAGACATCCTGACGGTGTTCAAGTCGGTAGGTATTCGTTTACTATGTAGGTTGGCCAGGTAGGACGAGAACCGGCTGTTTCATCTTCCCCGTACTATCTTCTGTATGTCAAACAGTCCATGATTCAGTCAGCCTGTACGTGCGGCAATGGAACCTGTATGTATCTGCCCTACATGCCATAGATCATAAGTTAGCGTGCCGATGCACCAAACTGACACCTACATAGCTCCTCAGGTTGAACTGGGACGGGCCTGCACAGTCCGCATGCGCGACCGCTGGAACGTGTTATGTCCGTACAAGACACCCGTCAGTATACCACCAGGTCCAAAGACGATGTGCACGAGGACGGTAACGGTAGTGATACAGCTGGTCCAAGGTCTGTCCGACGAAGAGGTTGCACCAAAGGATGACAAACTGCTCGCCGATGTGCGCAAAATGTGTAGCTGTCCAAACCTTCATCAGCCCAGCAATAAAGTCTAACTCTTCCTAGCTCCCGGACGTCCGCTACCAAGACATACCTCCTGACCTTGAGCCGTCCCGGCAACATGATGAGTTGCGTTGCAACATCTGGCAAGATGTGTCGACAAGGAGAGTAGGGATGAGGGCGATGGAATCGGCGGAGATGGCTAGCAGAAAACACAATGGAAATGTGCACTAGTCATTGCTGGTCCATGCGCTGCCAACTGCAACGTGTTGCTGGCGTCTAATTTCAAACATCACGTCCTCGTTTGCACCCTCAACTTCAAACCAAAGTTTAAACCCGTGATATACCAATCTCTCAATGGCTATAACGCAGTCTAGGAAACGTCATCTTTTGGGACTGGTGCTGAAGCCGTCTAACTCGACGAGCGGCCTTGCTTCGGTGGGTAACCATCTCTTTGCCGAGATGTACTCATCGATATGCAAAAAAAAAAAATCAGTCGCCAGGACCGTCTGAAGCTCGCGCAGGGCGTATCGCCCGCATGTCTGACACAGCGAGCATGGACTCTCAGAGCAAGTTGGCCAGAATGAAGCGCTTCTTCAAACGATCGAACCAAAGTCCTTCGGCCACTACCGCGACGAAAATGGGTGACATATCGACAAGTCGGGGACCTCTGGAGCATCAGGAACAGGCTCAGCCACTTCCAGATCAGAATGTATGTGATTTACCTAATCCAATGAAAATCACAATGATGCATGATCCATTGAACAGGCTGTCGCAGTATATACAAGTGGTGGGGCGCATGAGCAAGAAAAGCCACTTCCCGCAGTTCCAACCAAGGAGGTATGTGATCTGTGATGTCCAGCTACACGACGATTGAGTGATTGTGTTGGACAGGCCGAAAAGTCAACCGCTAAACCAGGCCCAGACCCCACGCTAGCATCGGCTGGACGGGATGTTGACGTCGCAGCAGAGGAATTTGGCGGCATTCATGCCATCCCGCGTGTCGCACAGGTTGCTGTAGATGCTGTCGATAAAGTCAATACTACATCCTCCGGGATTCAAAATTTGAGTGATACGTATCTCAAACCTTTCAAAGTTTTCAATCAAGTGGTTTCCACTCTTTCCAACGTAAGTTTTTCATGTTTTGTATCCACACAATGATCGCATGCGTGCACCAGGTCCACCCCTACGCACAGGCTGCCCTAGGTATCTTAACGGCCGCTTCTCAGGTTCGTATCTGTTTACTACACCGAGTTGTTATCTCATGGGGTTGGCTATAGCTGGTTATCAATCAAGCGAATATAGACAACGCGGTATCCGATCTGCTCGACAAGGTGCAAGGTGTATACAAATTTCTTACGGAATATGAAAGCATCGATAATATCGACAGAATGAGAGATTCCCTCGCGAAGATCTCCCGAGCCATAAGCGAATCTGCACATTTCATCAAAAACTATTCCACAACGAAAAGCTTCTGTAGGTTATGTATGTCCTAGCTTTGGCTTCTGTATGCTGACACAAGATACTCGCAGGGAAGCGGACAGGCAAGAATATCTTCACCGAGACGCAAACCGTCGTCTATGGCTACGTGAAGACTCTAGACAGCTTGATGCAACAATACCGTGATCGTGCTGTTCAGGACATTCAGATTAACACATACCGCATAAGTGAAGACTTGAATCGCCTTTCTGGAGACTTGAATCTCGACGGCATGGCCTACGCAGATGGTGCGGGTGTCAACCTGACGAAGAGATGCCTCGAGGGTACGAGGACGGAGATTTTGCGGGAGATCATGAACTGGATTCACGATCCTGACGTCGACGCTCCGCGTATCTTGTGGCTTCACGGCCAGGCCGGTAGGGGAAAATCAGCCATTGCCCATACAATTGCATCGTGGATCGAGGACGTGGGGGGTCTTGGTTCTTGCTTTTGCTTTGCTCGTGACCGGCAGATAGAACGTCGCGAGGAGAAAATTCTGACGACAATCGCTTGTGATCTGGCTGATCGAGATCCAGCATTTCGGCGTGCACTATCGGACATCGTCGCACACAAGCGCTCGCTGAAAACTACACCTGACGTGATGCAACAGTGGCAGCGACTGATTTTGGAGCCGTTGTCTAAGGTCGACGGGATGATCGTTGGGAACGTGGTGGTAGTGATAGATGCCCTGGACGAAAGTGGGCCGGACACCTCCAGGGAGCACATCCTATCCCTGCTCACATCCGCGGAAGCCGCTCACCTTCCCTCAAACTTTCGCATCCTTTTGACATCCAGACCACTGCCCGACATCGAACGTATCTTGAAGAACGCTGCGCACGTGAAGCCCGTCTCCTTGGATAGCATATCTGCACAATCGGCCGAGTGTGACATCCAACTCTATGTTTCTGCCGAACTTCGGCCTCATCCAGAGATGGGTACTGCACAAGTCCAGAGCATTGCTCAGAAATCAGACGGTCTATTCGAGTGGGCTCGTCTAGCCTGCAAGTTCATCAAACCCAATAGACCAGGTCGGACGATAATGGAGCGCTACAATGACATCATGTTCCCTCAACGTGGAGCTGGAGGAACGTTGTTGGATGTCATGTACAAAACAATCCTGCACGACACAATGCCGCAGGATGAGGATACGCTCACACGATTTCACTCTGTGATGCAACAAATCATGTCTACGTCTGAACCTCTGCAGTTGGAGACCTTAAATGTGATGCGAAGTAACTTCCCCCCAGAGGAAGACCATTTCGATATCATTGTCATTCTAGAATTCATGGCACCACTGTTAAGTGGGATTGGGGACAGGTGCTCCGTCGTCCGACCTCTGCATGCATCATTCTATGACTTCCTCACCGACGAGAAACGGAGCGGGGTGTACTGCATTGGAAAGTCTAGCATGCACAGGCTCCTTGCCTACGCATCATTGCGGACCCTTCGCAATGACCTCAAATTCAACATTTGTGGATTGGAGACGTCCTACTGCAGCAATTCTGAGGTAGTTGATTTGCAGGGGAGAATCAACAAAAATATCACACCTAATCTATCTTATTCGTGTCAATACTGGGCCCACCATCTGGAAAGAACGGATTTTGACTCAAGGCTCGCGAAACTGGTAGAGGCTATTGTTGGATGTGAAAGGCTTTTATTTTGGTTTGAGACGCTGAGCCTTCTCAGTGGACTTGGACATGCTGCCAGTGCTCTGGCGTCCACTATAGCCTGGCTAAAGGTGAGTGAACATGGTGATTCTTTATCTCATCTGATCTGAATGCCAAGGATGAAAGTGGTTTTGACAATGCCTTGACATGTGCACGAGATGGGATCAAATTTCTGCATAATTTTGGCAGCATAATCTCACACAGCACCCCACACCTCTATGTATCTGCCCTACCATTTGCACCCTTGAAGACAATGCTTTCAAGGATGCTTTTACCCAAATTTTCTTGCCTTGTTCAGATTTCTGTAGGAGGGCTGAAAGAATGGCCAACTGCTCAACTCATACTTCAAGGCCATACTAGTTGGGTCTTGTCAGTTGGATTCTCCCCTGATGGCAAGAGGATAGTGTCAGGGTCTGATGACAAGACAGTGAGGATCTGGGATGCGAGGGAGGGGTGCAGATAGGAGGGGCACTTGAGGGGCACACTGATTGGGTCTGGTCAGTTAGATTCTCCCCTGATGGCAAGAGGATAGTGTCAGGGTCTGATGACAAGACAGTGAGGATCTGGGATGCTGAGGGAGGGGTGCAGATAGGAGGGGCACTTGAGGGGCACACTGGTGGGGTCAACTCAGTTGGATTCTCCCCTGATGGCAAGAGGATAGTGTCAGGGTCCTCTGACAAGACAGTGAGGATCTGGGATGCTGAGGGAGGGGTGCAGATAGGAGGGGCACTTGAGGGGCACACTGGTGGGGTCAACTCAGTTGGATTCTCCCCTGATGGCAAGAGGATAGTGTCAGGGTCTGATGACAACACAGTGAGGATCTGGGATGCTGAGGGAGGGGTGCAGATAGGAGGGGCACTTGAGGGGCACACTGATTGGGTCTGGTCAGTTGGATTCTCCCCTGATGGCAAGAGGATAGTGTCAGGGTCCTCTGACAAGACAGTGAGGATCTGGGATGCTGAGGGAGGGGTGCAGATAGGAGGGGCACTTGAGGGGCACACTGATTGGGTCTGGTCAGTTGGATTCTCCCCTGATGGCAAGAGGATAGTGTCAGGGTCCTCTGACAAGACAGTGAGGATCTGGGATGCTGAGGGAGGGGTGCAGATAGGAGGGGCACTTGAGGGGCACACTGATTGGGTCTGGTCAGTTGGATTCTCCCCTGATGGCAAGAGGATAGTGTCAGGGTCCTCTGACAAGACAGTGAGGATCTGGGATGCTGAGGGAGGGGTGCAGATAGGAGGGGCACTTGAGGGGCACACTGGTGGGGTCAACTCAGTTGGATTCTCCCCTGATGGCAAGAGGATAGTGTCAGGGTCCTCTGACAAGACAGTGAGGATCTGGGATGCTGAGGGAGGGGTGCAGATAGGAGGGGCACTTGAGGGGCACACTGGTGGGGTCAACTCAGTTGGATTCTCCCCTGATGGCAAGAGGATAGTGTCAGGGTCCTCTGACAAGACAGTGAGGATCTGGGATGCTGAGGGAGGGGTGCAGATAGGAGGGGCACTTGAGGGGCACACTGGTGGGGTCTTGTCAGTTGGATTCTCCCCTGATGGCAAGAGGATAGTGTCAGGGTCTGATGATGAGACAGTGAGGATCTGGGATGCTGAGGGAGGGGTGCAGATAGGAGGGGCACTTGAGGGGCACACTGGTGGGGTCTTGTCAGTTGGATTCTCCCCTGATGGCAAGAGGATAGTGTCAGGGTCCTCTGACAAGACAGTGAGGATCTGGGATGCTGAGGGAGGGGTGCAGATAGGAGGGGCACTTGAGGGGCACACTGGTGGGGTCTTGTCAGTTGGATTCTCCCCTGATGGCAAGAGGATAGTGTCAGGGTCCTCTGACAAGACAGTGAGGATCTGGGATGCTGAGGGAGGGGTGCAGATAGGAGGGGCACTTGAGGGGCACACTGATTGGGTCTGGTCAGTTGGATTCTCCCCTGATGGCAAGAGGATAGTGTCAGGGTCCTCTGACAAGACAGTGAGGATCTGGGATGCTGAGGGAGGGGTGCAGATAGGAGGGGCACTTGAGGGGCACACTGGTGGGGTCTTGTCAGTTGGATTCTCCCCTGATGGCAAGAGGATAGTGTCAGGGTCCTCTGATAAGACAGTGAGGACCTGGGATGCTGAGGGAGGGGTGCAGATAAGTGAGTCTTGCCCACCTGTCATGTTTTCTAAATTCACTAAACTAACCTGGATTTATCAAAGCCTCCTCAGTCTGCTTTTCATCAGTCCCTTCACAGGCACTGCATGACAGTCAGCAGCTCCTTGATGGCATCCAGCAGGATGATGTGAATGTGTGGCATGAACCAGCCAAGCTTCTCAATGATGGCTGGATCAGAGGTCCAAAGGAGAGATTGTTGCTCTGGATACCTCCCACATTCTGGGGAATGTTTCCTTCCATGTGGACCATAGTGGTCATTCCCAAAGGCAGGTATGTGGAGCTGGATATGAGCCAGATGGTTCATGGGGTCCAGTGGCATGAATGTTTTAAGCCAGTTGTTTAGCTTCAGTGTGACTTTCATAAATTTGTATTATACAATGAATTCAGAATGCTGAGAGACTTGAAATTATAAACATTTGATGATCTACTCAGCCCACATCAGGGGCAATCCAAATCCCCACCACCCAGATCAATTTCTTGCATTCCCTATTCCCCTTCATCAATAAAAATGGTTTTGGCTGTGCAGCCACTACAGTGTGCCACATGTGACAGGTGGGTCCCTCATTGTACAGTGACTCCCCACTTATTGATTACTGCATTTGAGACCAAATATTCATATCTGTCCTAAACATATGAATCATAAACATGGGGTTTCATACATTAGAAGGATGGTGAATGTCATAAATGCAATGATGTATGCTATAGGAATTTCTGGCTTATCACAGAAGGTCCATGTTGGGTGTCCCAGGTTTGGGACTGTCAGCACATCAGGAAAGCTAGAAGCAGTTTAAACCATCTGTGTTTGTCTGCAGCAGACTCCCCCATTGAAAAAGCAGCTGAATTTGTAGTCATCTTGCCAAATCATGCCCAGGCCAAGCACAAACCCTTCCAGACCAGAATGATCATGAGGCCATGTTCAGGCTCCAAGCATCATTGGGCAATTGCCAGGCATCCAGGTCACTCAAAAACAGGCTCAGATCCAGCAGATATGGGTGGCAAGTGCTTGCATGAATGCAGACAATATCTAATAAGATAAGTTTAAGATTAAGGTTGGGTGGCTTGGACTGAGATTGAAAACCACATGGTCTTTTCGTGTGCCCAAACGGCAATACTCATGGCCAGACCTGAGTTGTGATGGCCCATAAAGGCAAGGGACTGAGTGGAGGCACATGCCTAGGGGGGTTCCCACAGGCAAAGCCCATTAATATAGAAGATGAGCCTTTGGCTTGCAGCTGCTTCACAGCCTGCCAGGACATGCTTCATCCTAGTTTGCTGACACAGGCTTCATCCCAGTTTGCTGACACAGGCTTCATCTCAGTTGCTGACACAGGCTGCATCCTACTGTCTACAAACATGTCAAATTCAGGACTTTCACATTGTACTAAATACAGTTACAAATCAAATGTTCAGATGTCTAAATACCTCAGGCCAAACTACATTGGTTGTCTTGCTATCATCCTGCCCCTCTGCAAACAGAACTTTGATCCTCCTGGGATGGGTACAACATGAAAGTGCAACATAAAGCTGTCCATGAGAAAACACAGGAGAATGCAAGTCAATGCCCACATTCCTCACTGTCTACAAACATGTCAAATTCAGGCTTTCACATTGTACTAAATACAGTTACAAATCAAATGTTCAGATGTCTAAATACCTCAGGCCAAACTACATACATTGGTTGTCTTTCTATCATCCTGCCCTTCTGAAAACAGAACTTTGATCCTCCTGGGATGGGTACAACATGAAAGTGCAACATAAAGCTGTCCATGAGAAAACACAGGAGAATGCAAGTCAACACCCACATTCCTCACTGACTGTCCTTGTGACTTGTTGATGGTCATGGCATAGGACAGGTGCACAGGGAACTGCCTTCTACAAAATGGCACAGGGGAATCCTCCAACCCAGACTCAAGGCTGACCCTGGGGATCAGCACCACTTCTCCATCTCCACCCTCTTTCAAAACACAACATTCCAATATCCTGGATGTGGATTTGATCAGCCTCAACCTGGTCCCATTGTACAGACCACGGACAGGATCCAGGTTCCTCAACAACATGAGGGGTGCTCCAATGTTCAACTCCAGTTTGTGCAGGGGGAATCCAGATGGGGACAGGGTGTGCAGGACCTCTGGTTGAATGTACTGATACTCCTGGTCAGTCACAGAGTCTGCACTGGTATAGATCACCTTCTCCTGAGGTTGGACTCTCTCCAGAATGGTAGAGTTGATCTCATGGACCTGCAGATTCCTACAGGTGAGGATTGTATGATCCAGGAAATAGCCATCAGGAAGTTGCTGGTTTGGTTGGAGGCCAAGGAGGTCAGAGTAGATGGCATCCACCAAAGAGGCCATGTCATCCCCACAATGCATGTGCTGAGGCAGATCCAGCTCTCCATTGGTGATGCCTATCTGCAGAAGATGTTGAGCCCATTGATCAGATTCAGGATCCTGGCCAAGATGCATGTTCTGGTTGAGATAGTGGATCCTCATCTGTGCCCAGAGATTGGAATGGGTGAGTGTAGCAGGCACAATCTGCTCCCTGTTACCATGCTGGATGACAGGTAGAGTCTGCCTGAAGTCCCCACCAAGCAGTGTAGTGATCCCCCCAAATGGCCTATCCCTGTCCATCAAGTCCCTGAGAGTCCTATCCACACACTCCACCACATGATGATGCTGAGAAGCTGCTTCATCCCAGATGATGATGGAAGTCCTTTGAATGAGTTGATGGTGGAGGACATCCTTCTTCATGTTGCAGACACTTTGCTCATGGCAGGGGATGGGAATTTTGAACCTGGAATGAGCAGTACAACCTCCAGAGAGGAGAAGGGAGGCAATTCCAGTAGAAGCCACACAGAGGACAATCCTGTCCCTTGCCCTGACAGCAGGCAGCTATGAGGTTGGACAGATATGTCTTGGCACAACCACCACTGCTTTGAAGGAAGAACACTGGTGCCATCACCACCCATCACACTGTCCACCACTGCCTGGTACAGTTGCCTCTGCTCCACTTTAAGAGTCTGCTCCCCCCTCTGCACAAAGTCCTGCAAGGCTGGCTTCATTCAGTGCCAGCTGTTCATTGATGAGTTGGTTCCCTTCATGACCACCCCAGTCCATCTGTGGCATAGGCATCTCTGGGTAGTCCTGTAGGCTCCTTCCATGCCTGCAAAGAGCTTGAGCAATCAGGTGCAGTCCATAGTCATAGATCTGCTCTTGGGTAGGCTCAGGGATGTTGAGGAGATGTCTGAGATGGATTTTCAAGTCATCACAGAGATGATCCCTGGATGCCTCCCACAACAGATTGGGATCCACAGGAGATCCATGCACCAGGATGATGATGAAAAGTCGATGCAATTGAAATCCAGTCTGGAAGTGAGCAGCATCCTGCAGACACAACACCCACTCCCTATCATCCTGCAACAGACCCAGAGCTCTACAGGCATCTTTGAAGGAACCATAAAGGTGACCATCCACAGTCCTAAGGTATTCAAAGGATGTGGCTCCTGTGAGGGATGTCAGTTGTAAGATGAAATGACATGGAAGCAGACTTACCCTTGACCTGAGTGAGCAACAGACACAAGTAGAACTTTTCTCCAGCAGAAGGATATACTGCATACATGCAACCAATTGCCTTGTACCTCTGACATACTTTCCAAACAGCCCTCTTTGTATCCCACACAAACTTCTTGGGGAAGTCCTGGTAGAGACAGCCAGGACCACCAGCAGCTATGATGGCAGGATCCTTGTTGGCTTCAAACCAACCCATCAGCTGAGTGTCCTTTGGATGCTCCACCACATTCTGAATGTCATCCTGAGCATCAAATACCACAGTCTGTTCCCCTGGAAGATGAACTGGAAGATGATAGACAGCAGGCCACTCCATGTGCATGGGGAATTCAAAGATGTTGTGACATGCCTGAGTGGAGGAAATATACCTTGCATCAAGGTAAGAATGAATCTCATCATGCCCCTCCTGCTGCACAGTTGCCCTGTCTGGACCCTTGTAGATGTACTTGTGGATATATTTGACTGCCTTGATAGACCCACAGACCTCTAGGTTGATGTGGCAGCCAAACTTGACCAGAAGCTCCCTTGGATGAGGGACCACAACCCTGTTGTCAAAGGCATCCTGGTTTTTCTGCACAGTCCTCCCATTGTCAGGGCAAGCATAATCAGGATAGCCATCCTCCTTGATGATGGTCTGAGTAGCAAAGGCCTTGGGGAAGCACTTCTTGCAGACATTGTTCTCTATACACCTCTGAGGAGAGCAGGGCCCATGGAGCATGTACCTGGTGACACACTGATGAAGTTGGGGATGGAGGGTTGGGTCAGGAATCTGTGCTGAGATGAAGGCATCCACCTGCTGGACAGTATGAATCTTGTCTGCCTCCTCCAAGAAGACCAAGAGGTGCATGTGAGGGAGACAACAGCTTCTGGTACTCAATGGTGTAAACAAACCCAGCCACCTGTCCAAAGTATCCATCCCTGACCATCTTCAGCAGAGCCTGTTGCTTGGCATGGAAAACATGGGTTACCAGGTCAGGCCTGTCCACTGTTGACTGGCCTGTGTGGTGATGGTGAGGAGATGCTAGTTAAAAGCAAATGATCACATACCTGGAAAGAGGTTCTTAGTTATCTCAGGCCAACTCCCATTTGCAGTCATGGTGAGGAAGAGGTCAGGCTTCTTGTACTCCATAAGATGGCAAGGGAGTCTTGAAGCAACTGGTTCATATAGCAAGGACCACCCTTGTGTGTAGAAGGGAGGATGACACTGAACCAACTCCACCCAAATCCTGATCAACATCCTGAGCCAAACGATCCTGCAAACCCTTATACAACTCAGCTCTCAACCTGGTCTGGTTGTTGGCCACCCATGTGAGATTGCAGTGGTCTATGGAAGCCCATCCATCACAGACCAACTGTTGAAATAGTCTCCCAGCCTTGAAGAGATTCGGGGGCTCCACCCTGAGGAGGATGAATGTGGAGATGATATGCATACCAAAGATCTGGGTGACCTTCTTGGAACAGTTTTGACAACCACCCACTGCCTGCAAGGAATGTCCAAGTGCCAGCCCACCTGTCCATCTGGGAATAACAGGACATAGTGAAGAGGGAGGTAGGAGGGATGGAGATTGCTGATATGACATAGACCACCACCCTGCAAACATAAGATGATGTCCCTATCCACCCTGACAGTCTCTGAACCATCACCAGGAACAATGGCAGCAATCTCTTCTACAGTGGGGAGGTTATATCTCCTTCCATCAGCACCCTGCTGCAAGTGAAGATGCATGCAAACATCAGTCTGCTCCTCTGGTGGCTTGGCTCTCATGATCTCACAGGCCTGCTGGTAGATGGGGGCAATAAGGATGGTGTTCTCTGAGGAGGTTGTGCAAGTCCAACATGATGTCCCCCTGGAGGTCTGGGTTTCTCTGCAGATTTTTGTTGTGAGACTAGGGAACAAAGACTCAGGCTTCTCAGAGTAGAAGACTGACATTCAAACTAACCTAGGGAACAAAGACTACATGTAGTTAATATCACGAAACTAGTGAAAGTAACCAGAAACCTTACCTCAGGCTTCTCAGAGTAGAAGACTGAGGTGAGGTGGAAAAAAGATTCTACCTATAAGTCGGAGTTCAGATTAAGTAAGACATTACCATTGTAAGCTGTACAAAGTGAGAAAACTAGAGGGAAAACTCATATGTAACAATACAGATGCCTGTTTGTTGCCTCCTCTGGATCATACAGTGACTCAAAAAACCCTTTCAATGTTTTGCTGTTTTTTATTGCTGGTGATGCCAAAAATCAGGGAAATTCTAAGAAATCTTGAAAGTATTCATACAGATAGCCCTAGGTCCTGCCTTCAAAAGGGTACCTTACCAAGTGTTTGGCTTTGTTTTGGTGGAGATATTGGATGTTTAATCAGGACAACTCATTGAAAGGGTTTTTTTGCTGATGAAATGGCAGCATATTCATGGTAATTGGACAACATATTTTATGGTTTGGAGCATGAATTTTTTTCAGTCATGCATGCTATTGATTACATAATATATCACATGATCAATTTGATGGTTTGTCAGCATGTAAACAAGGCCAACCATTGAACTTGAGTCATTGATCCTCTATCCTGTACCATCACTCAATCAGGACTATTCTCTCAGGGAAATGCCAGCAAATTATGGTGTTAATGGTGCTACCATTAGTAAGGTGTATGCCCAGCACCATTGGTCTCTTAAAATAGTTGCTGAAATTCATTCCTGTACCATTTCTGCTACCAATGCCTGAGGGGTCCTGACTGTAATCAGTATTGGGAAAGCTGAAAATGTCATGGAAGTCATTCTGGCACTTCAGGACATGAAGATTGAACTAATCCCCTCTCAACTGCTGCATTTCTATGCAAGAAAAGCTGGTATCAAGGTTGGGGGAGGTAAAACCCCTTCTTTACTTTCCAGGGGTTCTGGGTGGAGTAGCCTATTGGTCTGCCAGGATGCAAATTTTTTCCCTTCCATCCATCCTTAGGGTGTTGCCACTGATCATCGATGACCAAATAATCCTTTCCTGGTCATCCACAGTTCAGCACAGGGCATAGTCTGGCTGACCCTCCTTGGCTTCTGGTGTGCAGAGGAGGGCATTGCCTCACCCCAACCTTGGTGCCACCTTTTCTTGTGTAGAAATGCAGCAGTTGAGAGGGGATTAGTTCAATCTTCATGTCCTGAAGTGCCAGAATGACTTCCATGACATTTTCAGCTTTCCCAATACTGATTACAGTCAGGACCCCTCAGGCATTGGTAGCAGAAATGGTACAGGAATGAATTTCAGCAACTATTTTAAGAGACCAATGGTGCTGGGCATACACCTTACTAATGGTAGCACCATTAACACCATAATTTGCTGGCATTTCCCTGAGAGAATAGTCCTGATTGAGTGATGGTACAGGATAGAGGATCAATGACTCAAGTTCAATGGTTGGCCTTGTTTACATGCTGACAAACCATCAAATTGATCATGTGATATATTATGTAATCAATAGCATGCATGACTGAAAAAAATTCATGCTCCAAACCATAAAATATGTTGTCCAATTACCATGAATATGCTGCCATTTCATCAGCAAAAAAACCCTTTCAATGAGTTGTCCTGATTAAACATCCAATATCTCCACCAAAACAAAGCCAAACAACTTTGGTAAGGTACCCTTTTGAAGGCAGGACCTAGGCTATCTGTATGAATACTTTCAAGATTTCTTAGAATTTCCCTGATTTTTGGCATCACCAGCAATAAAAAACAGCAAAACATTGAAAGGGTTTTTTGAGTCACTGTAAATATACAGCTGGGCATAGGAAGGCTGGGGGTGCTGTGGAGGGATGAGTGCTCCCATGACATGGTGGAGAGTGCCATGGATACAAAAAGATGCCAGACCAGCTCCTTGAACAGTTTCCCTATCCAATTCTACTCCTACTGATGTGAATGCCAGAGCATTGTTGTACTGACAGACATTCTTCCTAAACTCCCTATGGTCTTGAGGATCATCAAAGAGCTCTTGGAGAGCATGGGGCCATTGCTGTAAAGCAGGAAGGACCACCTGACCTTTAAGACAACATACCCCAAATTGTGGATTCAGGGCACTGGAGTTGGCCAGCTTCTCTGAAAGAAAATGGAGGGCCTGGCAGTTTGGGCATGGAATGTTCATGAGACCCAGATTGTGAGGCTGGACAGGCTCAGAGTAAGGTCTCCCACCAGGAGGCATATGCTGTGGTGGAGGGGGGGTGGGGGTGGGGGTGAGGGTGAGGGTGGAGGTGGAGGTGAGGGGGCTGGATCTGGCTCTGGCTCTGGATCTGGATTTGGAGCAGGAGTGGGAGCTGGAGGCAGGGGTGGGAGTGGACCTTGATTAGCACCAGGTGCTGGAGTGGGAGTGGGAGTGGGTAAAGGAGGTTGTTGCTTAGCAGAGGGAACCTGTAGGAGAGCTGTAGGTAACCTCAGTAGTCTGGCAAGCTACTTTATTAGTAGTATGTACCTGTAGGTAACTATAAGGTACCAATGAGATAGGGATAGACCTAAGTAATGAATGTACTCACCCTCAGTAGTCTGGCAAGCTACTGAGGGACTAGGAAAATTATCTAGTGGTATGTGCGATGCAATGTGATTATGTAATCTAGCAAACACGTGCCAACAATGGCTGGTTGCCTAATATTCCAACACTCCCCCTCAAACGGCATGGGGGAATTCTAAGGCAAAACATAATCCAAAAATAAAGGAATGAAATATACCAGATTGATAATTAAGTGTATGATTGGAAACTTGAATTCCGAGTGCGCGGTTTGTGCTTGTAACACGAGAGTTTCGAAGTTGAGCGCGATTGCCCGATTTGGTAGGTCACGTGGTGCATGTGATCAGCGCGTCGTCACTTCGTTGATTGCAATGCTTGCGGGCTTCTGCACGGTCTCTGGCGTGCCATTCGTGATCGCTCGGCCTCGGGAAATCGACAATAGGGTTTCGGAACTTGATGGTGAGGTCCGGGCATGTGCCGATGCCCTCTCGATGGCACGGGATTGGCCGTATCACGTTACTGAGCCGTTGGTGGGCGTTTTCGGCCTTTCGAGTCCTACTGACATCTCTAGATTGGAATTTAATTGCTCCGAGTTGGCGCTTGGGGTTGTCGACCTCGTCGGAACGCTTTCGGCAGTCAGTGGGTGGCTCAGGTATGTCGCTTGGTTTCCGCCTCTGCTGCTTGCGCTGACCGTCCTCGTCTCCAGCTAGCAGTCTCGTTTCGACTCGTTTCGAGTCGCAGCTTGCATTGCTCGTTGTGTCACCTGTCCGGCACCTTGTCCCCCTCGTCTTGACATGTCCTAATGCTTGCTGGACCTTCTCTCGCCCTCCGGGCCCTCTAGTTCTTCTGAACACATCCATATTGACATTGCATTGGTTTCTGGCAGGTCGTCGGCACTCCCCCTGCTTCCAGTACTCGAAGGTAGGCTCTGGGCATGGTCCAATGCCTTCTCGATGGTGCCGGGTCGACCGCTTTGCATTACTGTGCTCCCAGCATGTGTTCTCGACCTTTCGCATTGTACTGACGTTTTCAGCTGCGAATTTGATTCTTCCACATCGGCGTTTGGGTCGGATGAGTGCGCAGGAACATTTTCGACAGTTTGTTGGTGGACCGGGCGACACAGGTAAGTCGCTGGCCGTGTTCTGCTCGCAACACGCGATCTGACTATCTCCAGCCAGCATTGCTCCTTCGACTCGCATTGGGTCGACGTCGCCACTGCTCGTTGTGCCGTCTACAGTGTCACCACTGTCATTTTGTTCGTTGTCACCACTCCCTGTCTTTCCCTCAACATCCTTGGTAGCAGGCTCCTTGTCTGCGCTTGCCGGTCCTCCAAAGGTAATATTGTGATTCGGGGTGCTCAATGTCTCGAGCGGCATGGTTCATGCTACGGATATGTTGGCATCTCCGATGCCGACTCGCTTCCACAGCGTAGTAGGGTCAGGTGACTCGTTTTCGGGCTCTCGAGGTGAGTCTAGCTCTGTTTGACACATTCTGACATTCTGACGTGCGTCGCTAGCTGTCTTCATGCCGTATGCATTACTGACCATATCCGTTTCATTGTTCAATGTGTTTGTATGGCTCCCCAGACTGTCCACTTCATGTATGTGCTGTTGTGCACCTCCATACGTGCCAGTGTGGGCAACTCTTCTTGTGAGAGTGCAAAGGGAAAAGGGGGAAAGCTGTAGGTTAGACCTAGGCTTGTCCCAAGGGGTGCTGTGTTGGAAGGAGAAGGATAAGGAGGCCTTGAGGGTGAAAGAGGATTTTTCTTGGTGACTGGGAAGTGTTGGCAATGAAGAACTCGAAAGTCCACCCTAGATAGGTGACAGGGATTTTTCTGAGTGGGAAGAAGCTTGTAGGGACTTGGGACTTGAAGGGCAGCAATTGTAGACTCTTGTAGACAATAGGAAAATTCTTGTAGACACAAGGGGATTGAATTTATGAATTGGTGGTGATTTTCTAGTGTGGGAAAGCTTGAGGGTGGTGAATAGATGATAAAAGGGACTCTGGGGATTCTGGGGACACTCTGATGACTTGCAAACACTCTGGAAAATGACTCTAGGGACTCAGGAAGACTCTTAGACATGCAGATAGTGACTGCAAAAGATGGGTGATTATTTTTCTATGTACAGTGGACTTTTTGTAGCATAAGGACAGTGGTTTCTAAGGTAAAATCAGAATATTTTGGATCTGTCATATGTCAAAAGTAATAAGAGAAAAGATAAAGACTGATGCATGGACAATCACATGCATGGCAGCAACATAGACAAAGATAAAACAAGTAAAGTCCATAAAAATGAAGGTAAGTAAAAGTGGACAGCATACAGACAATGTGCCTGGGTAGCGAGTGTACATTGTAGGGGGAGGCAGTGATTTCTTCAATGGGTCTGGGATGCGGTGGGTGGCATTACTACGTGGGCAACAGCCTTGGTGCTTGTAGAGTGGATATAGCCACCAAGGGGATATGTCAACAGAGGACAAACCTAATATGGTAACTGGTGAGTCAGTGGTGATGTTGCTGGCATGAGTATGTGATGTGATGGAAGGTGTGACATTAGCATATGCAGCGATGTTTCTAGCCAAGGGAGTGTCATAATGTGTGAGTGAGCAACTACCACTGCAAGCATTTCACAATTTTTCATGCCAAAATATCTTGAAAAAAATTGAAAGAAGAGATACTCTTTTATTTGGGCTGTGTTCACAGAAAAAATGCAAATATAATATTTTGTTTTCTTTGTCTTTTTTGTGGACAAACATGAATTGATGGTAGTGCTGATTAGCTTCTGCACTAATGGGTATTACCATCAATCAATGTTTTGTGGCAAGTCATGCAAAGAAAAGAAAATATCATTTTTGCCTTTTCTCTTTGAAAACACCTGTGAAAAAAGAGTATCACTTTCTGCAATTTTTTTAGCATGTTTTCTGAAGAAAAATTGTGAAATGCTTGCAGTGTACTGAGTGAGAAAGGCTGCTAAGGGAGCTCTGTAGCCTCAGGGAGTATAGGCTCCCTACACCTCCTGGGGTCTTTGAATGCTGACCATCCTCAGTCAGGGGTATGTGGCGATTGGGACAGAAACGGGATGTCATCATACACATGGTGTGGCTGTGCATGGATCAACAGAAGAGGCATGGGGTTCTTGGTCATGTGCTGTGGCAACAAGCTTCACATCAACAAAGGCTGCCAAAATGTACCAAACAAAACACTGCTTCTCTCTTTCTCTAAGTCCCATTCACCACCACCATCTTCGTCACCACTTGCTCACTTCTAGACAACACGATGTCCACTTCCAAGAACATGACCATGGCTGCTCCTCATTTTCTCCCCCCAAATGCTGTGCGGGAGCTCATACCCAAGATGTGGGTGGCTGACATGAAGAAGCTGGAGACCGTGATGAAAGAGATTCCCAATGAGGAGGCTGGAGAGGATGCAGAGCATGAGTGGGTGGGTCGATTCTATGAAGTGTCAGTGAGTTAGGGTGGTGATTTAGAGGGTAGCTTGTATGTAACAAGGGATGGCAGGAGCACATCGAGACACTATGCAAGTTCGCCACTGATGTCAGCACCAGCATTCCAGACTATGACGAGGACACTGAGATCGCCATTGGTGAGGCCTTCGAGTGACTAATGGCCATCCAGGCTCGCTTCCCACAGCAGGCTTCCAAAGGGAAGGGAAAGGGCAAGGCATGCCATCTTCGAGCATGGCTCAAACAGGTGGGGAGGGCATGCAGTGTTCGCAGAGGCAAGTAGAAAAGGCCGCTGGAAGGGAGAAAGTCAGACACTGCAAGCATTTCACAATTTTTCTTGAGAAAACATGCTGAAAAAATTGAAGAAAGAGATACTCTTTTTTGACACATGTTTTCATAGAGAAAAGGCAATAATAACACTTTGTTTTTTTTGCATGATTTACTAAAAAACATTGATTGATGGTAATACCCATTAGTGAAGAACCTAATGGGAATTACCATTAATTCATGTTTTTTGGCAGAAAAGCCAAAGAAAATGTTACATTATATTCACCTTTTTTCTTTGAAAACAGCTGAAATAAAAGAGTATCTCTTTTTTCAATTTTTTCAGCATATTTTGGGATGAAAATTGTGAAATGCTTGCAGTGAGAGCAAGGGTGCACATGTATCCTAGTCCTTTTCCATTTCTCTAACACTTTCATCATCTTCAGTCAGTGTCAACTGATGCTGCAGCTAGGAAGGAGCCGCCCACTCCCAACAGGAGTGTCTCGACATCTATTGAGAGGACATGCAATGTTATAGAGATGACTGGGGAAGTTGCAGAGAACAACCAGGAGCCGTGTGGACTTTGTACTAGGCTGGGGATCCTGTGTGTGCAAGAGGAAGGGCAAGCCTGCGAGCAGTGTCACCAAGGGAAAAAGAAGTGTGACAAAGCCTATAAGACAGGTCAGAAGGTCAGTGACGAGCTTCCTGCAGCAGGACAACAGGCTCATGGAAACACAAAGTGCAAGAATCAAGAAGGTCCACCAGCATCAGCTGCATTGATGAGCAAAAGACTGAAGACTGCCCCTGTGCCTACTCCCATTCCCACTGGTTCCTTGACAACATTGTCGACACGAAAAGTTCTACCACAAGTCTGGCTTCTTGTCAACCCTGATGAAGAAGTCTCTGTGCCAGTGCATGTTCCAAGTTTGCCTCCACCTCCTCCTGCCCCATTATTCCTTCCTTCTAGCATACCCAACACTCCTGTTCCCACCCTGATGCCTCCTAGAGCTGCAGAAAACCCGGTTGAAGATGTGTCGGCATTCTCTGCTGCTCCCAGTGGCCTTCTTGATGAACCAGATGAGGTGCTGGCTACCATAAAGAGACAGGAGGTTGACATCGATCTTACCAGTCCTCAGGATACTCCAAATGTATTGCTGCCACCATTTGAAGAGGAAGATGCTCCCCCAAGATCGTCGAGGAGCAATCAATGAGCACAGAGAAGAGGTTGAAGAGTGATCAAAGAATTGGACATAACGATTGCCACCCTCAGGGACTTGATCACATGGAGTGAGGAGTTGCTGAGCCACCTATACTCACAGATATCACAGGTCACTAACAAGGCAGGGACTATGGCTGTGGCAAGCCGCAGTAACAAGTGACAGCTACAGTCTCTGAAGGAGTGGTGGGAAAGGTACAACATAGAGGGTCCATAGGATGGTGTCATTGTCTGGGCCATAGTGTAGAGAAATAGCAGTGTGTGTCCAACTCATAAGTGGTTTTTTCTGGTCAAGAGTATGAAATCTGATCTGAAATGAAAACATTGCTGCACATGCAGGTATAGTAGGGAGAAAAGTGTCTGTAGGAAGTCGGAACATCCAATGATAAGTAAAACATCTGTAAACGAGAAGAAGAAAGAGGAAGTAACGAGTGGTATCTGAAGGAGTGGCTTTTCTATTGTCTTCTTCATAACGTATTTTTGGTGGTATTCTTTAAAGAGAAGGGGTGAGTAAGTCTACAAAACAAGTTTGAAAGAAATGAAGGGCTTGAATTGACAGTATATTTATATATTTTTGATGGCAGTCTTTTTTTGTTTCGAAGGTTGCACATAAGTAGATTGTCTGTCAAGTCAACGAAAGAAACGAAAGAAAGAAAGAAAAGAGAAGAAAAGAAACATGAGATGTAGGGTATAAGTTACTCATCTGACTTGTCCCTAAGGACACCAGTGAGCTCTGGGTTGGGAAGGGAGTCATCTTCGAGTTGATCTATGGCAGAACTTTTGAGGCCCACCAGGTGGGTGACCTCTATATGAGATTTATTGTGAGGATAGTAGGGGAACAGATGGAAGGTGGCATAGCAGAATTTTGAGATGGCTCCATTGAGCTCTGCAAGAAGGTAAGATCCACCCTTAGTATGATGCACCACTACCATAGGACCTAGGTAGCAGGTGTTACACTAAGACCGAGGCCTATAACATAGGTTGAGCCCAAGTAGTCCTTCTACAACACAACAGTTGTAACCTTCTGTCTGAAGGATTTATCATAGTTCTGATAGAGAGCTTGGGAGCTCAAGTTTGAAGTTCTGAGGAACTAGCCAATAGATTGGGCAGCTCTAGTCTGAGGGTCTACTCTAGGCTAGAGGCGACTATATATAGTACAGGGGAAGAAGCCTCAAGGTGACCTCATGTAGCTAGAGAGATAAAGGCCATTGGCCAGAGTCCCACACATGTTGAACATGTGTTGAGAGAGGATATCGCCATTGGCCGAGCCAAAGCATGAGTCAAAGGAACAAGAAAGAAATGCATAGAACAAAGTCAACAGTGCCAAACAGTTGAAGGAGAAAGAAAGTCCCATGGCAGGGCATGAATTGTAACATTACCCCCTTTGTATGGGGGAAACCACCAGTTTTCCATCTTTCAGAGATGGGAGTTGCCATAGGGTTCGCCAGTCATGTTGGCGATGGCATCATCATCGAAATCAAAGTCATTGTCCTGAGGGTCATAGTCACTGTCTTCAGCGACAAAAGTCTGTTCTTCTTCAACAATGGGGACAGAGAAACATTCCTCAAGGGAACGATGGCAGGCAGGGCAGTTTGCCTGGGTATGACCAGGGGGATTCATCCCACAGATGGGACACTCATAGGTGGGGCAATTTACTTGGATATGACCGAGTTGGTGACAGACGAAGCAAGTTTTGCCATATAGGGGGTGGGAGCAGGTGAGCACCCCAAGTTCAGTGTCCACGGTGGTACAAGGGGGGTTTCGGATAGCAGGAGGTCGATGGGCCTCCTCAGTTTGGCTGAGAAGCTTGGCAACCTGTTCTCCTGAGAGGCCAAACACCTCTTGGGGGTCTACCATGTTTGGAGATGTGGACAACGATGGGGAGGATGGGGACAGGCAACAAGCACAGGGGCAAACCCTTCATGGAGAAGGTGAAGACTGTGGGGAGTGGGATGATGATGAGGATGATGAGTTTCTGTATTGAGATGGGGGGTGAGCAGTGACAGGGGCAGCACGTTGGCAGACATTATGGATGAGATCAGCCCCTCCAAGCACATCAAAGAGGTGAAGGATCAATGGAACCTGTTCTCTTGAGATGTCTTCGAGGATGGTACAAGTGAATCTGAGGCGGGGGCCCTGTCTTTTGACATAGTGGGCAACATTCTCAATTCTAAACCCTTGAAGGGCTATGTGATAGGCCAAATCGAGGGGGGAATCAGTATCGACCTCCCACATGATGGGGTTGTAAGAAGAGGGGTCAGTGAGGAACACCTGGTAGGTGTTGAGCATCCCTTCTTCTGCAGGGATGCACAAGCAGCGGGTGAAGGGGGCAGGGCAGCGAGTAGCAGGGGAGACATGACAGGCAACAGGAGCAGAGGAGTGTCGAGGAGGCATGACTGTGATGAGAGAGACGTTTCTAACAGTTCGAGTAGATGGGGGTTTCTGAGGTAGGAAGTCTCTGGGGAACTGTTTTTTATAGGCAGACAGGGTATCTGCTGCATGTTCAAGGTGTTTAGGACTTTGCCATGAGTTTTCAGAAGAAGGGTAACCCTTCCATTTGATGAGGAATGCATGTCCTTGGCCTAGCTGTTTATGGCCAATGATTGCTTCTACTTCATACTCTTCTTCTTCATTTATGACATCAGGAGGTGGAGACGGGAAGTTTGGTCTGTGTATGGTGTTTTCATGATAGGGTGATAAGAGGCATGCATGGAACACGTTGTGGATCTTCCATTGTGTGGGAATGTCAAGGCGATAAGTGATAGGGGAAAGGACTTCCAAGATAATGAAGGGTCCTTCCTGTTTTGGTGCAAACTTTCTGTTTTCATAGGAGCACTTTAGGTTTCAGGCTTCCAGCCACACTTTATCTCCTTTCAGGAATGGGGTGAAGGGTTTTGAGAAGCGATCTTTCATTGCCTTTTGTGTGAGGTCATGGGCCACAAGGGCTTCTTCTCATGCCTTATGGAGTTCAGCTATTCTTGTTTCAGCAGCTGGGACCTTTGACTTGTTGATAAGGGATGGTAGGGGTTTTGGTTCATAGCCATACATGAGGTAGAATGGGGATTGACCAGTAATGGAGTGGGGTCAGTGGTTGTGAGTGAATTCTGCCATGGGTAGGTGTTGAACCCATGAGGATGGTTCATTCTGGCAGAAGATCTGAAGATAGGTTTCAACCTCCTGGTTCACACATTCAGTTTCTCCATCAGTTTGAGGGTGATAGGCAGTAGAGAGTCCCAGGGAGTACCCAAGGAGTTTAGCCAGTTCTTTTGCAAACGTGGAGGCAAACTGAGGGCCTTGGTCCAATATAATTTTGTCATACAAGCCGAATCTGGAAAAGACTCTTTTGAAAAAGAGTGTTGTGATTTCGAGGGCAGAGGCATTTTTTGTGGTTGGAACAAGGATTACCCCCTTTGTAAGCCCATGGTCTACCATGACCAGAAGGGAATCATATCCAGAGTTTATCAGAAGGTCAGTGATAAGATCACAGGAGACCTGTTGGAATGGTCTCGTCGCAGTGGAGGAAATTGGGGTAAGGGGTGGGGTGGTGGGATGAGTGTTGACCTTATTCTGTTGGCACACTGTGCATCCTTTGACATACTTGTGGACAAACATAGCCATTCCCAGCCACCAGTACTCAGTAGAGAGTAACTGTCTTGTTTTTAGGACGCCTGGGTATCCAGCAGAAGGGTGATCATGGTGTCGAGAGACAACTTGTCAGCAGAGGGTGGGGTCTTCAGGGACATAGGCTTGGTCCTTGTAGAAAAGAACCCCTTCTTCAAAGTGCCAGTCAGAGAGGTTCGACTTGAATGGTAGGGGCATGTCTACCCCTTCAATAGCCTGTAGAGCAGTAAGGACCACAGGGTCTTTGACAGATGACTCCACAAGCTTTGAAGAGAGGGCGGTATCTATGATGTTCACAAACAAGGTTTGGGGTAGGAGTGTAACCCCTTCGTTGTTGGTTTCTTCGCTAGTGACATGATTGGGGTGGTGGGAGAGTGCATCAGGTGCACAAAGTTCCTTTCCTGGTACGTGTGTGAAGGAAAGGTCAAAATCAGCAAGGTCAAGAAGCCAGCATGCCTGGCGGCAGTTCAAGTTATGGGGTTGTCGGAAGTAGGTCAGGTTTTTGTGATCAGTGAGAACCCATACAGGGGCGGAGGTCCCTTGGAGGTAGTGTCTCCAAGTTTTAAGGGTGCAGATGACCCCTAACAATTCTCTGTCATATATG